>JAQBSW010001176.1:0-146387 GCA_029291075.1 Eudiplozoon nipponicum | reverse complement strand
GATAAAATTGGCCTCATAGGACAACCCTTTTGTGCGTTTTTGGTAATCCGTACATTATTGGTGTAGATGATCCAACTGGCTTGAGCTTCTGTGCAGTGGCCTCATCAATAAAACCGGCATCTGTCAAAATCTTAATTTCATTTATCACTTTGCGCTCCACCTTGTCTATTTCATCTGATTTATCGTCTAGACGTGTGAATTTTGTATTGTCATTTAACACGTTTTCCATCTTTTGTACGCAGTCCGATTTGTCCATTATAACTGCGCTCTTTCCTTTATCAGCGCGTAGTATTTTGATGTCTGCGTTTCTGCTGATATTTCTAAGTGCATTTAGATGCTGCTGTGTCAACGCATGCTGCTCTGCACATTTAGACGATTTCAAGTGTGAAGCCCGATCAACTAGTGTAGCCTTGAACCAATTTTTATAATCAATACTGGTAGGCTCCAAGTCAGCAGTTTGTTCAAAATAACAATTCAAATGCTGCCTCAAAATCAACATATATATATATATATATATATATATATATATATATATATATATATATATATATATATATATATATATATAATCTGAAGATAAAATTAACAGTGGCTAAGCACCAATGAAATTTATCTACTAGACTGATTTTGTCTTGTTTCGGAAACCCTCTGTGGTAGTCATAATTGCTGCGACGGGAGAGCGTTAGCTTCTGTGGTACACAGCTCATTCCTTAGGCTTCAACGTGAAAGGAGCAAGTATTCTTGTAGGATGAGGCATTGTGCAACCTCTGACAAGTTAGTTACCTTTGGATCATGTTTAAATCAAATGCACAAAACTGATTCTTCTGTCGATGTGAATACAAAGGTAATTATAAAAATAAAGCTGGGTCGAGCACTAAAGATATTAAAATTTTATTTTTATTGGGTGAAAAGTGATCAATTTGAACAGGTTTTCTTGCTTACATGGTTGATATTTTATAAAAATTTATATGTTTAATTGAGGCTGATATGGCAAAACATTTAAAATCATATGTCGTCAACTTACAACATTTTTTTAAAGTTGTACACTTTGTGTAAACTAACAGTGTTACTTTTACGCACAAAGTGTTGAAATGAAATATAGGAGATTGTCCTCACACCGCCACCAAAACAATAATGTCTGAATCCGTCTGTTAGCCACGCGTTGTTCTTTGATTTAACGCAAGACTTTTGATGTCTTGAGCTTTAAAAAATCAAATTTTAATATTGATCAGTCCAATTTATGCTTTTTAATCTCATTTTTATTATGATTATATATTATTCTCTGTAGTTCTGTTATCAGTTATTAATGTCAAAATTGCCGCATTTCAAAGAGGAATTTGGGCGCCTGACAGATAGCCCTTAGTTGCGTTCTTCTCTCATACGTGCAAAAAAGTTGTATTTCCCTATACTGGCTATTCCCAATTGGCACATATATGGCGAACAATATAGCTCTACAAATAGTTGTCCGACCTATTTTCGAGATAAAAGCAACATCAGATACCATGGTAACAACAACAAAGCCTAACGCATATATATATATATGAAAACGATGATCATTTGTTGCACTGACAGCCCAACCAGGTGCAATATGCTAACGTTAGTCCATTAAAGTACAACTGCATTGCATTGTTACTATTATTGTATGTCAATGTTGCTTCTCCACACTTAACCATTTCACGCCCATTAATTGATTAGTACATTAACATGCATTTTACGTTTATTTTTTGCTGTTTTTTCGTTTACATTGCAACTATAGCTGTAATTAGCTTAGGCTTAATTATTAAGATTGGACACATTTAGAATTAGTGCATACCATAACTAAATGCGTGGCATATTTACTAATTCACTTATTAAGCTGAAAATCTAGAGTAATATTTTATTTTATCGTTTTTCTAATGTGTTTTTTATTCTGAAACAGAATATTACTGTTCTTATGAGATTTTCTTAACTGTGTCGCCTGTAGCCTAGTAAGATTATGGCCTGCTAAAGCTAGACATAACGGATCAAACCACAATGCATATACATATGGAAAAAATATTACATATGCGGCTCTCACCTCGAAGTGAGTTCCTACATACACCGTACATTTGATTGGAAATGTCGACTGCACAATTTCAATGAGTCACGTTTATTAACGTTTTGCTGCTTTCGCCACGTAAATATAAGTTATATAATAAAACAATCATTGATTGCGCTGGTCGTAATAAAAATTATATAAATCAAGTTTTCGTGCTTGAAATAAACACTAACCCTATTGTATTTAATCAGTCGAACAACATAGCAAATACACCGTCAGTCACACATACCTACGAGTTTCGACCTTACATGACCATCATCAGATTACGACTGCATGCTGACTAGCGAGGATCAAACCGCAATATATATATATATATATATATATAGCGCGTATATATATATGTGTGTGTGTGTGTGTGTATGGAAAGCATATTACATATGCGTCTCTCACCTTGAGTAAGCTGGCATACATTTTCTGTCAAGTACTGGTCTTATAGCGTATAATGTTGTTATTCTTTCAATGACTTTGTTCACTACCTACTATAGGATGCAACTGTTATACCCTATTTTCGGCCTAACATTTTAACTGTTAGATACTGTTTGTGACGGTGAACTAATATTTATGCAATTGTGTATTAGGTGTTGCGCACCTAGTAACAAATTTGTTCAAATATGACCAGAAAAATAAACCAAAGGCAGCATGAAACGGAAGGTTTAATCTTGTGCACATTCGTTTCGTGCTTACTGGCGACTCATCAGTAAGAATCGTTATTGCGTATTTTACCTTTTATATACTTCGGTGAAAATTTGTGAGAAAATAGGACGATACATTCCTCACCCAAATATGTAGTGAGTAAAGTGCGTAATGCCGGCTACTATTGATGAGTCGCCAGTAAGCACGAAACGAATTTGCACGAGATAATACTTTCCTTTCATGCTGTTCTTGGTTAATCCCTCTTGTCATAGTTGAACTTATTTGTTATCAGGTGCGCATCACCTAATACGAAATAAAATCTTATTTTAACTATTTTTCATATGGCTTGGTATCTATATTTGCAACTGCGTGGTAGGATTACATTCATAAAAAAGTGAACATTTTAATTTCCCTATTTTTTCAACAGAAGGCAGATCTCGTTTTTATTAACATCAATTTTTGTAACATTTGTGCATTAGGTATTGCGTGCCTAGTACCAAGTAAAACCAAATATGACCGTAAGGATATTCTAGTGCAGTATGAACAAAATGAGTAATATCATATACACATTGGAGATGGGCTTATTTTAAACTTGCAATCTTGATTTAAACTAAACATATCACTAACTGAAGAATTAATGTCTGCTTAGCAACGTAAGTCATAAGTATATGGCGAGGCTGCCAAAATAAATTTATTCTTACTTGGAAAAATTGTGTAGCTATAATTCGAATGAGGTAAAGTGTGAATGAGTTCTACATTTTAGAGCAACTGTTCAGTATTCTTTTAATGCTTTTTGCATACATTGCAGTTTTATTCGCATCCAGTAATTTCACCGTTGTGCCATAAACATTAAGTATGGCGGTAACAAGTGGTTGCCTGTCATTTACGTTTGTTTCTTTGTAAGAAATGCCTGCTAAAATAGAGCAATATGTTTTTTTTCTTCAATTAAGTTCTAAATAAAGCTCGAGTTAGAGTTTTTGGCTTTGAACAAACACGAATCTGTTTTTATATTTAAACTGGTATACAGCTCAATATGTTTGTTGTCACTATCTCAAACTAACCTGTAAAAATTATCAAAATGACATATCTAACTGGTGATAGTTTGAATGCTATATTAATTGGATAATTTTTAATTAAAAACTCACTGATTGGACACCGCGTTAAGAATTCACAAGAAGGGCAAAACCTAACTATCGGATGAATTGTTTTACTACATCCTACCTATTGAGATTATTCTAATAATACAATATTTATAAGTAATAATTTGTCTGACGCGTGCAAAAGGTAAATTAATGTCTATTGACTGCAGTTTCATTTACATGTACTTACATGTGTATCAATCATATTTTAACGAAGTTTTTTAGTTATTTATACACAAACACATGCACATGCGTGGCGTGCACCTATTTAATGACATGCCAATAACTTGTCTATCTTGTATGCAACCCTAGTGACTTGAATTGATATTTAAGATGTTCATTGGTCTTTTCGACTTCTTGTTTTATCACTCATGGCATGTTTTTATGACGAGTGTTTCTGAATTATTGGTCTCCCCCCACCAGAAAGTGAGGAACAACTCAGTTACGTCATTTTAAATTGAGTGGGAAAAACGAATAGTTAACGCATGCAATTGAAAAATTATTATTCAGCCGCTCTGGTCTAAATTAGTTAGATGAAAACAACGGTTATGGAAATGTACACACTCACACACAAATTAGAAAAAATTTAGATTAGTGTTCATTTTCAAATTTTCTTTTATTGCTTTTAAAATTTAAATCGAAGTAATGAACCTCGAAATTTCGGTGTAGAAATTGATTAAATAATTCACAGAAAGTAAACGCTAAAAGACAAAAATCAATAGGCAATCAATATACGCGTGCTCTGATTGGCCTTTAGAACTATAAACAGACAAAAATCAATAGGCAATCAATATACGCGTGCTCTGATTGGCCTTTAGAACTATAAACAGACAAAAATCAATGTTTCCTCGCTAACGAGACTACCGCAATTAGCGAGATAGTAAATTGCAGGCTTGGTACCACCCTGAGTGTTGTCACTGAAAGCCTTTTGATGATGCTAAATTAAGACCAGAGACTATTTAAAATGCGGTTAAGAAGAGATTTAAAAGATGAATCTCGTTGCGCAGTGCTATCCTTCTTGTTGTGGATTTGACCGCATTTTTCTTGTGCGGAACAATTGATAGCACTCTTAGGTCGGTAAAATCTTGAATTTTCATCATTTTCAAGTGATGTAATTTTTGGCCTCAATTGATGGGTTCTCAATTGTCCCTTCTTTTTTAAGCCTTCCATTAGCTGATTTTCTGAAAATGACGTAGGAACAAGATTTTCCATTGTTCTTTCACCTAATTTTCGAGACCGAATTTCCTCATCTTCAGGGTTGACACAATACGCACAGGAATAAAACACAACTTGTGACAAGTGAGAACCCATCAATTGAGGCAAAAAATTACATCACCTGAAAATGATGAAAATTCAAGATTTTTCCGATCTAAAAGTGCTATCAATTGTCCTGCACAAGAAAAATGCTGTCAAATCCTCAAAAAGAAGAGAATTGTTGTATAAGGAAAGATTTTTAAATGCCGTCAAAAATATTGGAAAACGCACACATTACTCATATTAATGCTTAATTCGTGTACATATTTAAACGAATCTAGAAAATTATTCGCAAATTAAGTCTAATCAAGGGAATTGTGTGGCTATTTGAGTACGCGTGCTATGCACGTGTATTTCTTATTCGGCTTGTGTGTAGTGCATTATAAATAAGTTTATGAATATTTGGTTTTTGTTGATATAAATAAGTGTCATAATCTAATTCTTCTATTGATTCTTTAATAAGCTATGAGACGAACCAGATATTCACACAAATATGGAATCCTGTGTAATATTGTCACGTTTACCTATTTCTAGTAAACTATGTCTTAGCGAAATCTATGCCTCAAAGTTCCAAATAGTTCTCGATATCTGATACCTGTACTAATGTATTTTGAACTTCAGCTAAATTATGCGATTATGGACCATAAAACCCACTATTTTTGTTTGTTTTTTCTTTTTCTCAGCGAAAATGTATAGAGTTTGCGTTAAAAGCACGTCCTGGACGACGTTACATACCGAAGGAAAACTTTCAGTATCGCATATGGTGGTTTGTTACTTCGCAGCCCTTCGAGTATTGCATCTTCATTTTTATTCTGATTAATACAATTTCATTGGCGCTGAAGGTAACTACTTTGTTTTCTTTATTTTCTAATTTTTTTTCCAAAATAAAACATGTTAACAGTTGGAAGAGTAATTTTGTATTGGGTGTTGCGTACCAAGTAACAGTTAGTTCCAACAGAACCGGAATTATATGCGTTTCGTGCTCCAAAATATCGACTATCAACGTGCTCAAGAAATTTGAGGCAGTTGAACAGTTAAATCTTATATAGGTATGTGCATTCAATCGGTAATCGGATTAACTTCAGATGTGAAATGTGATAACTGATGTTGATTGAGGCCAGGGTGAACTGGTTCGCTGGAGTAAAATAATTGGTTTATTCTCAAATATGAAATTTTGGCCTACATACAAAATCATTGTTTTGCTACCGTTTACAGGCATGTTACATATTTTATTTAGTGAGTTGGCATAGAAGTCGCACTTCCAAAGACTTTACATGCAGATTTGAAGTATTCTTGGGTACATTTATGACTGACAGTAATACAAAGAAGGCGGGAAAAGAAATCTTGATATAGAGTGTGTAAACATTAAATTACCACTTGACCGTACATCTAAAAGTAAGTAGTGTATGTGATCACAATTATCTAAATATTGAAGTAAGTAATGAGCCAAAATATGCTAAGAGTTGGTTAAGAAAACAAAAAATTAACTCAATGTCGAAATCCACCAGCTGGCGTTTTATGATATAAAATATTCATATAACAGCCAAGTTAAAAATTTTCTACAGCTTTTAGCATTTTGTAATATTTCTGATACTATTTACTCATTCGACATGATGACATTGGTTAAGATCTAAATCACAGAAAAGATCAGAGAACAAAATCGAGTTATTTCTAATATGTTACTAGGTGCGCAACATATAACATAAAGTGACTACGCTATTCGGTTAACTGTAAAATGCTTTACTGTTCAGTTTTTGGAGATCAACGAATTAAATTTCTGATTAAGATTTTCTTTTACATCTAAAGGATAAAATGACAATTACATTCTTAAAGGATTTAGAGGACATCGAACGGTTATAGACTGGAATCAAATTTAAATTTAACGATTGCTTAAGAAAACAGGTATAATTAATTGAAGTATCCAGGCGTATGCTGTTCGCATAGGTCTGCACTGAACTACTTCTAGCGGTATAACCACACTAAAGTTGGGCGTAAGTGAAAGATAAACATATCAAAAACTTTTTGAATAAATTTAACACACCGATTTATCTAACATATCTAAAGTTGAAACACACATGACATTATTAGTCCGCCTTTGCAACTAAAACAGTCAAGATAGGCTCGTTTGAGCAATTTTGAGATAATTTCTTTTCATTGCAACGATGCCAAATGGATAAGGAGGCGAAAGAACACTTATTTAATTCATTTTTTAAATATTGAATCAAACCATTGGGTGCATAACGTTAGACCTCATTTTATGTGAAACAATTATGTAGTAACATAAACAGAATTTCGTGGAATGGATAGGGATCTATCAGTAGTTTTAGAAAATGAAATTAAATTTTATCCGAACTAAATTGCGTATATGGAATAAATTTAATCTCATTCAGTAGAATATACTGTACTTTCCTTCTGTTAGGTACATATCATTTACTAATTTTTTATTACCTGTAGCTTTAACATTATTCGTTTGTTCTAAATTCTAACGATATATGATTAAGTGCGCAATAGATTACCGCTTTTGTCTGTTTATGCCCGTTCTTTTCTCGCATTATTCCTGAAATTAGTCTATGCGAATTTGTAGGAAACATTAAACCTTATATTGTTCACCGCGATGTCCTAAACGCTGAAGAATATTTGCAATGAAAATAAAAACTCTTAATAATTTCTCTTAGCTTTGGATATCCGTATGATTTTCCGTAGTTATACCACCGATAAACAAATTATCAATAATTTAAAAAAGCGTAAAACTAAGGCACAAGAAGGATTTTTGTCATTTTTAAAAAAAATTACTATTTTGTGATACTTGTCAGTTTTTGTTCGTTTGAGACGTGGACTTCAAATTCAAAAGAAGTTACATTAACCTATTTGTCGCTATGGTATCTCGATTAAATAGCGCCTTCGTCCAAATTTGAAATTTCCACTCAGTCGATTTTAACTTGAAAATCCTAGATAAGATTTCATTTTCGCTAAAAATTTAAATTATCTTTTGATGGTTTTATATTGTTCATAATTTTTACATAATTTTTTTGGACAAATAATTTATAAAATCCGGTGGCTATGCGTTCGCGGTTTTATTGTAAAACCAATTATTATATTCGCTGGTCAAAATCGACCGTCTCCTATACTGTTGCAGCTTTTGAGCATCAATGGTTTTTAATGCGTTACACAGCTGGATAATCACGCATGTAGAATTTTTAAACGTCTTCTTGACATTCATGCGCTAGTTTTGCTTGTAGATAAATTTTAACTTACTCAGGCAGAATAAGGCGATATGTATTCGCATACCAGTGGTTAATTACTAGTCAATGTACAAGAAAATCACGCTTAATCCGTCGTAAAATGCTTATTTTGCTTTTATTCTATGTTCAACTTTGATTATAAATGCTATATTTTTCTTTGTGCCGTAAACCAGAGCAGATTATATTTTTCGTGAGCCACGTTCACTAGCACAGCTCTAATATTATGACCTAGCAACTTTAGTAGTGGGATTATTATTGTTATTTCTGTTTCTTTTAGTACGACAGCCAGCATCCTTTACACACGAAGGCATTAGATTACCTCAACATCATATTTACTGGTGTTTTCACTGTAGAGTTCGTTTTAAAATTGGCAGCTTTTGGATTCAAGGTAATTGAAAATTTTATTCTTCAACATGTGTTCAATTGCTTTGAGTCACGAATCGTAAGATCCCGATTCTTAAAATTTACTCCTTAACAAGTATAATATATTTAATTAAAATTTTCAAATAAACGGGTAAAATTGAGAGAACCGTAACTTGTTGTATTACACGTTGTTCATAATAAGACAATAAATGCCTATTTTTTTTCAGATTATATAATCTTATAAATATGAATATTCATCTTTCCCACGAATCATTTTTATTAATGCCACGTTTTGTATGATTGATGTAAATAAAAAAAATACATATTGAAAAACAACTTTATTACAAAGGCTTATGTATAAATAAGGCTTTTTAATTGCTTCAAATCTTAGTAACGTTACGTTAATTACTCTAAATTTGCATAATACTTCAATGTAAATTGTGGAGCATATTTTGTTTTAAATCCGCGATCGAATTTATCTCTATGTGCAAATTATATGACTGATAATTTCCGGACACATAATGTTAACCTCGGCTATTTTCATTCAGTATTTATGGTCAGTTAATTTTCAAAAATTTTTGTTTCTAATGTGAGACGCAATATTAACCTTATTTCAGGTTTCAAAAGAAGGATTTTCGCGCAATAATAGCGCAACAAAATAATTTCTTTCATAAATATACTTTCTGCTAACGCTAAAGTACGCTTTGTATTCGAGCTTTCGGTGCACAACTTTATCGTTATCTAACGTTCAATAACATGAGCAATAAGTGTTATTTTCTCTAAAAGACTGCTCCGTTTTAACAGTGAGGTACAATATGACGCCAACTACTCCAATTAATCTTTTCAAAGATTTGACCCTGTATTCAAACGAAATAAATACAGATTTTGTGGCATAAAAAAAACAAAATTGACTATGCGTATACAAGTTAAGGCTTTAATTTGACACTTTCTTTTAGTATAAGTCTTAAATGTTTAAAAGTAATAACTAACTTGTAGAGAAGGCGAATGATTGGGATTTTAATCAAATTTAAATAATTACTTTTAAATGAAACTTACGTTTATTAATAGTTCATTTGAAAAAAACTCCTCGCATCAGTAAATTGGGCATCTTTTTAAATGTTTAAACGTGGTCGCCATCGAGAAGGTTTATTTCTGCACAACAAACGTAACTTTACTGTATACACCCGAAAATAGTCCATTTTTTACATGACTCAACACAGTTGGGACTATATGGCTTCAAAAGAATGTCTGGGCTCATCTATGAGGAGACACGTGGTGTACTGAATGTATTACAGGAAAAAAATTGGAGATGAGATTAACGTTGTGACTTACGCTTGCTTTCCATAATAGCATGTATTTTAAAACAAACAGTTTGTAATACTTATTGATTTAATTTTTATATTTTTATTATTCTGCAATTACTCATCTACATGATAAGAAAAGCGGGATATAAAATGTAATTTATCACATTTCAAGATGGTGAATATTGCTTCGTTTTTATATTTAAACACGACTATTTGAATACATTTTCACAAAAAATGAATTAAACCGACCAAATACTTTTTGTCAAAAAGGTTCTGCTTAACATTTTAATTAGAGTGTATAATTTCTATCACATTTTATATACTTAACGCTATGTTTTTTCTATTTATTCTTTTCATTTTTTTACTGTTTAGAATTACTTTGGTGATGGATGGAATGTTCTAGATTTTTTCATTGTAATTGGAAGTTTCGTCGACATTTCCTTCTCTAATGGCACGGTGAGTTTTAAAATAAAACATGTTAAGGTAATTAGCTATATATATATATGTATATATATATATATATATATATATATATATATATATATATTCTGGGTTTTCATTTGATTATGTGTGGGAAAACTATTCTGACTCGGTTTTACTTTATTTCTTGTTTGGACTCATTAGTTAGTGTATATGCTTATGTTTATGTTTGTGTTCTATTTCCGAGACAGTCTCCTACACACAAAAAAGATAAACGCACAGACATATACGCAAAAAAACCTACTAATCAGCCCAATCAAGAAATAGAATTAAAACGGAGACCGATTTATTGCCACCCACATAATCAAATGAATATCCAGGATGTATATAAATGAAAGATTGTACAGTGTTTTTTAGTAGATTTTTCCTTCCTTATAAGGTATATATATATATATATATATATATATATATATATATATATATATATATATATATATATATATCATATGTAGCAATAAAAAGGGGCTTAGTAGCTGACGTTTCACTGCCAAGAGAAACAAAATAATACAACAAAAATAAAAATATGTAATAATAACGACAAAAATTATAATCTGCACAAAAAATTATTAAAGAAGAGTGATTTGTAAGAAGGAGGATTTTATAATATGACTATATTTACTTAGATAAAAAAGAGACATGAGACAACCTACACATCTACACAACACAATTAAGTTTAAACAAGATTTGAAATAGAATGGCATCGAAAATACTGCTTCCTTGCAGTTATCGTTGTATCGCGTAATAAAAACGACGATAAATTCCAGCTAACTTTGCCCAGATAAGAAAAAGAACTTTATGAGGATGATTTTGTTAGAAATCCGCAACATGATCGCCACTGTGTTCGACTTGATGCCATATCTCGCAAGGTTTGCAACCAACAAATGTGATGCACACATGTAGTCCATCCTGGCAAACGAGCGGGTCTTAAACTGCCTAATTTGTATTGAGTTACCTGAAACTGTTTTGCCATGTCACAATCTGTTCCCTTTGTTTCTTACGACGGACCGTCGCAAGCTAAGAAAATAATGCTCTATTTGGCATCCGATTTGAAGGCATAAGTAAAGCATGATCGAGCCAACGCAGTCCTGGACACAATCAAGCCATCTATACTTAATTGCTACATGATCTACTAGAGTTCACAGTTGTTCGGGGGCCGGAGGATGCCACGTAGTGCAATACCGTACATTACATATGAAGTTTGTGCTACTAAATTATAATCTATTCTAGGCGCAGCTATCCAACAGTGGTTAAAAATTATTGTTGCTCATTGAGTTTAAATCGTATCTGTCACCTAGTTCAAATTCTGCGTTGCCTAAACCCTCAACATGTGAATTCATGTTACACATAACCACAACTATATCTAAACTAGCTATTTAGTAACAAATTAGTTCAAACAATACCAGAAGGATAAACCAAAGTCTGTATGAACGAAAAGTTTAATCCCATGTACATATACGTTTCGGGCCTATTGACGACTCATCACTTGGAACCGGTATTACGCCCTATACTCACGATATATTTGGTTAGGTAATTCGGGATAATTGGACGGTACAGTCTCCAATACGCATGTGCAAAGAAGTATTAGTGGATCTAACTTAATACGAAATCTTCGACAATGCGACAAGGTGCTCAAACGCAATTGAATATGTATTTGGTCTCCGCAACAAACAATATTAAACCGTTCTATATTTAACTGAGTGATGTCAAGACTACCGCTAAATATGATTACTGATATCGATTAAGGCAAGAATGTAATAATTTGCTGAAGTAACAGGTGTTCAGAAGTAATGGTAAGTCTCACTTTTTGAGAAATTTAGCTTATCTTGAAATCAATGGTGGTCATGAGATTGTACGTGTCGTTCATGCTGACTTTAGTTTATCCGTGTTTTACTATTGGAATACACAATTGCATGTATCTTAAATTCTTCCTCTACATAGTAAAGAGCTCAGATCGGAATAAAATTCATCCTCGCTGTCATCTGTGCTGGCATCGGTGTGAGCATTTGCAGATACAACAAAAGGCAACGTTATTAAGGCTTCTGGCCTTGATTTTAGTTGATGTATTTATAGGTACTGCGCGATGTCGTCCTTTTACAGGCATCCATTAAGTTAAACAAACTTAAGCTCGTGAGCCTTTGATATTGCCGAAGCCCCATTTAACGACTTGTGAAAAATCCGTCGAAATAGTGGTTCTCAGCTAATTACGCGTAAACAAGGATCGTGCACCCAGCTTTTCTATGCTCACAGGATCCTATATTCTTATTCCGGGTGAACAAAATATCTATTTATAATTTCTCCAGCATAAAAATGAAAGCTTCTTGTCCTATTTCTGATGAACAATATCTGCCCAGGATTCCGTGGTAAAAACTTTATTGATTGGCTCAAACCTGCTCTTCTAAAATTATATTAATTGTATAATTAAACTGAACTTGAGGTCACATTTCAATCAGAGGGATTGCTGTATCCAATTATATATTTATAGCACGACGCATTTACTTAGACCCTTCTTAGAGGCATTTTTGATTCAACATTGATAGAACTGTATTGTAATGTATCATTACACTTTATTAGTGGTTATAATTTTAAGTTGAAAATAATATTCATTTAGGTTAATTAATTCCTGTAGAATAATGAATTCTGCTTTCTTTGCACGTCCAGTTCGTCAAACGTAGTTAAACGTACATTTAATTCGCGGATGGAGATAACAATTATTCAAACGCACAACATAAATTTATCTACAGTATTTAACTAATCATACATAGCCAATTTCTAATACCTTGCCGTCTCATGGCGTACGCATCTTTATGTCTCGTAATCATTGAAGTCATTTCACTTAATCAATTTAATTTAGTCATTCTACGAATAAAAATATTTGACTAATAATAGCATGCAACATGTTCAAGCACAAGACGAATGCGCACGGGATTATATTTTCCGTTCATGCTGTCTTTGGTTCATCCTTCCGGTCATATTTGAACTAATTTGTTACTAGGTGCGCAACAAATAATACACAATTGCATATATATTAATTCTCCCGCAATAAAAGTATCTCACTGTTATATATTTAATCCAAGGATGTTGTGATTACCGCAAAATACGATAACTGATATCGATCAAGGCCAGTGTGTATGGATTTTCTGGAGTAGCAGGTGGTCAGAAATAGTTGGAATTATCAATTTTGGTGAACTTTAATATATATTGAAATCTATCGTGTTGGTACCATGTACCGACTCTGCAACCATAGTTTTAGTACCATGTACATTTTCGGTCGCATAATGTTGGTATCGGGTACTGATACAAAAAGCCACAGTGTTGGTGCCCTTTACCGACTCGGTATATATATATATATATATATATATATATATATATATATATATATATATATATATATATATATAAACCCGCAGTACTGAGAGCTAACTCACATAAAGTCTCCGGACAATGGGCTTCAAAGCCAACTGACTAAATTATATATATATATATATATATATATATATATATATATATATATATATATATATATATGTATATATATAATCTAGTGAGTTGGCTTTGAAGTCGCATTGTCCGAGACTTTATGTGAAATTAGCCTCAGTACTGCAGGTTTATACAATCGAATAGGAGCTTGTAACGTCCTATTTTCTCACATTGATCACCCAAATATATTGTAGGTAAAGGGCATTATACCGGCTACTACTGATGAGACTTCAGGTGCGCAGCATTTAATACACAATTGCATGATCAATACATAATTATTTTCCATAATTTCTGTATTCTATTTTCAATGGATATTATTTTAGAGCACAATATGATGTAGCCTAAGTTAATGTTATCAAATGGCCTTAAGACTAGGATTGGTTTGCTGGAATTGCTGACATCTAGCTGGTCTGTACTTGAACTGCACCAATTACGGAAGTAATCAGTGTATTGAATGAATTAAACGAACAATGGTTGCGCGGATGGTGATAAGAATTATTTAAATCAAGCTTGCGATCATGATGTAAGCACCAGTCCTATTATATAAATACATTTTTTCCGTATAAATTAAGCACTGTATAATGTGGAAGAGGCAATTTATCCAGTAGGCCGGTTTCGTACTTATTAGGAGCACATTACACACTATCCAGAATATAACGCTAACTGGGCTCGAATTTTCGTACGTCTTCTTAGGAGTCAGTAGTAAGAGCAACAGACTCCTAAACAGACGTGTTTAGACTCGAGTCCTGTCCGCGGAAAATTTCGGACAGTACGTGATGTGTTTCCAATAAGGACGAAACCGGTCTACGACATAAATTGTCTTTGCACATTATACAATGCTTACTCTATACTGACAAATGCATGCATATAATGGGATTGGTGCTTTCATCAAGATCTCAATATTGATTTAAATTATCTTTATTACCACTCGCTCAACCAATGTTCGTTTAATTATGAAATGATCATAATGTGTGCCTTTCAATGCAATGTTTAGGCTATGCAATATAACAAGTTATAGATAATTTTATGTTTTGACTGTGAGCATCGAATTCAGTTATTTTTACTACAATCTTGAAAATGGAAAATTGCTTCAAATTTTTTGTTTTACTGAAATCATGAAATTCTAGCATCGTCTATTTTTACACTTCTGGGCTTTTATATGAAATTGGAAGAATTTTAGATTATGAGGAAGTAATTATTTTGGCAAGATTAAAAAATACAATTTAGCTAAACAAGTGGAAATAACATTTTGCAATGCTTTTGCTTTCTTTAGAACTTTATTTCTGTTAGTTTTCGTCACTTATGCGAGAACCTGTGCCTTTCAATTCAAGACAGATATTTTATGCCTACTCGCGATATAATTCTCAATCTATGTTCTTGGACCATTATTATATTGCAGTCTTTATTGCACAAACATAAAAGAGCAGTTAAAATTGGCTTTTTTTAAAAAAATATTTTGATATCTTAATTTCGAATGCAAAACCATTGCTTAGACTAAAAGGTGACTACGATTAAGGCATTTGAGCGAAACTCATAGAAATACGTGTCTTAGTTGTTGCTGTTGTGCACATCGAGCCGAAAGTTCAAGATGTAATTTTCAGCGATAGGTCTATCTCGTCTGTGTCAGTTTTCTGGTGCGAAGGAGCGATTAATCTCAACTTTAATTTGTGCATTTTAGCTTAGATTGTTTTTTACAGAATCTCATAAGTAGACTGGATAAATTATCGTATATATATATATATATATATATATATATATATATATATATATATATATATATATATATTGTGATGAGGTAGAAATGTTTTTCCAAATCTGGTAATTTCTTGATATATATATACACAATTTATAAACATCCTTGGTTTTCATTAGATTACTTGGGTGGCAACTAGTCTGACTCGGTTTTACTTGTATTTCTTGTTTGGGCTGATAAGTAGGTGTATATGTGTATGTGCGTGTGTTTACGTGTGTGTGCTTGTGTGTGTTTGCGTGTGTTTGTGTGTGTTTGCGTGTGCTTGCGGATGTTTGCGGATGTTTGAGTGTGTTTGCGTGTGTTTTCGTGTGTTTTCGTGTGTTTTCGTGTGTTTGCGTGTGTTTTCGTGTGTTTTCGTGTGTTTTCGTGTGTTTGCGTGTGTTTGCGTGTGTTTGCGTGTGTTTGCGTGTGTTTGCGTGTAGTCTTTCACGTTGTATTGCAAAGTGATGTCTGAATACTGGTCATTTTTGTATTGTTGGAATGAGAGTTAAACAACTGTTCGCATTATTAGCTTTTACGTTTACGAATGTTTTTCCTCGAGTGTTGTCTTTCATTTCGCCTTGTTCCTCAATTTTATTCTGTCCCCTTCGTAACAACGCAGAGTGTGGATTTCAGTGCTGAATGCTCATATTGTTTTGTAATTTCTGTTTAAGTTAACAGTGGTTTTGATACCGTATGTGCAGATGCTTTTTCTTCTTCACTTCGTTGTCTATTCGATGAATTGTTTGTTAAATCTGGTCGGGTGGGTTTTTGGATTTGTTTTGTTGCTATTAAATTGTTTTGATACTAAAAGAGTACCTTATGCGGTCGAAACCGGTCTACCGTATGAATTGCCTTTGCTAATTGAGACATTTCTTTACATACTAAGAACACACACAAATACACAAACACACACACACATATATATATATAATTTATGTTTATGAAAATACAAAAATTGTATATACTCGGTATGAAATTTTTGGGCAACAGTTTCGTATGCATAAAGTTTGAAAGATTTTTGAATTAACATTGGTTGATTGGTCTGAAATTAGCCAATTATGTATATAAGTGTGGATTTAAATTTTATGCTGCGCTATTATTCATTAATTGATTTGATACGGCATTGTATCACTCATTGACTTTACTTCGGCCAAAATAATTTCATGACATTTTCTACTATGTTTTATGGAAACATGATATTATGACTTGACATTAACGTCTGCTTTCTTTCTTAATTAATAAGCAAAAATTTGCTACCTAGTTTAATTTTGAGAGTATTAATGCACTCAATCTGCGAATAGGGATCCTTAACACTTTCTATAGCGTTACGGCGTACAAAATTACAGTCGGAAATAAATAAGAAGAAAATATCAGGAATGTAACTTAAGTCTAATTTAAATTTAATTCAAGGACATAAATAATGAAGGAATTGTTGATCTTCCTCCTCCAAGACCCACCATTGTCTTAATAATCTGCATGTTTTCCTCTAAAAAACTTGTGTTTATGTTGATTTTGTGATATTCTTTGAGCTAATAGCTAAGACTTACTCTATTGCAACTCGTCATTTTTTTCATTTCCCGTAGGGACGGCACTAGGAATTTTAGGAAAGCTCTTATTGCCTGTGAAGGATGAATTTTTCTTTTTAACTAGTTAACTGAATGCTTTCTGAATTCCTTAATCACACAAGCACAAACAATTTACAATTTTGACAATTGTCGGCTCTGCGCTGCAGAAATGTTAGTCTGTTCGTATAAAGGAGCATAGAAATATCGAATGAATTTACATTAATTTGCACTTTTAGATATAGATCACAAAACCAGTAGCACACTAACTGGTTACTAAAATCAAGGTTGCGATGTTGATATTATCACTTGACCTTTTGTGTAAATATATTTATCAGAAAAAACTAAACACTGTAGATTGTAGAAAAGGCAACTCATCCAGTAGACCAGTGGCTCAGCAAAGAGATCAACAGATTTCGAAGCAGAGGTGCCAAAGTTGGAGAACTGTCCACGTTAAATTCTGAACAGTACGTTATGAGTTCCCAATAATGACGAAACCGATCTACTGGATGAATTGCCTTTACTATATTATACGGTGCTTAGTTTATACTGTCAAATGTATGAAAATAATTGGTCAAGTATTTATGACAAGATGGCAACCTTTTTTAAGTAATTTTCATCACCGCACGCGTAACCAATTTTCGTTTAAATACACCAACTTGTTGTTTTCAGTATGTTATCAGCGCCTAACAGTTGATTAGGATTTTCTTTCGCTATGCCTAGCAGACATAATTGATGCTTAGTATTCCTCCAGCTATTCACTGGTTCGGTGTACTTGTTTCTTCTAAGTACTTAGCGATCTCCAGTGCACTAATGCTTTATGATAGGTTAAGACGTCTATATGTGAAACTATGACAAAATAGCTACACTTTCTTCGCGCTCATTGTACGGCCACTAAGTGCTTGTCTGTGACGGTATAGTTTTCCTTTGGCTTCGTGAGTGTACGACTTATATTTTGCGCTGGACGTCCGTTAGCTTGTAACACTCTTCCTACGCCAATATCTTGCATGTCTTTAACAATTCACATTTTACCTAACGGGAAAGTAAAAATAGTTGAGTCTATTAATTTCTTTTCACATAGGATACACGCTTTTTGAACCTCCTCTGTCTAACAAAACGGTATCTTGGCATTAGTTAACTTAGAAAATGGTTGTGGCGTAACCGACATCCCTGCGAGATTTGGTCTATATAAATTCAAAATACAAATGAATCGGTGCATCTTTTTCTAGTAGTGTGCACCAGAAAGAACTTTGTAGTCTGTGAATTCGAATCTTATGGCAAACATCCCTCCGTTGAAACTGAGAGACCCAGGAACCGCACTTGTTGACCTATCTGAACTTTTTCTGGATTAAAATTTAATCGCCATTCTACGGCTTTGGACAAAATCTTCTACAGCCGAATACGCAATTGGTGTTCAGTAGTGGCCCATATAATAGCATTGTCAACATAAGCTGTTGTACAGAGTAAGTAGGACAAGAAAGTTTCCATCATTTTTTGGAACGCTTTCGGTGCGTTCTTAGGACTAAATGGTACCCGAGTGAATTGGAAATTAACTTTTGCTACTTGAACCGATAATTTCCAATGGTCCTCGGGCCGAACGTCAATTTGCCAAAATCTATGCTTAAGGTCAAGCACGGAAAACCATTTGCCTCCCGCTAGCTGTAGGAGCAGATCAAACAGAGCCGCCATGAGATACCGGTCAGGTTTAGTAACCGAGTTTAATTGCTGGAAATCAGCCGCCGGTCGGAGCGAGCCACCTTTTTTCGTGACGTTAACCATGGGAGCTCGAATAAAACATGGGGATGGTTCAAAAACGTCGGCCTCTATCATCTCTAGTGTTGTCCAATTCGCTACTGTTAAATTCTTTGGAGGAGCACCATATTCTTTTGGTGGTCCGTAACATTAATTTAATTCTAGCCATAGTTCAAAGCAATCGACCATTGGCCCTTGACATTCGCTGCAAGCAATGAGTTAGAATATAGTGTTGTTTTGGCTTTGAAACTCTTTCCACGACCCAGGCATACAACTGGTCTCCTCCTGAACTTTAAGTTTGCATATCGACTTTATGGAATTCGTGCTTTTGGCCTCGAGAGACATATACGTTTATTATGACAGTCGATCGTCCCAATAGGGGCATTTGTGTATTCGCTACAAGAAAAGACAGTATATATCTTAATTTATTAATAATTTAATGTCTCATTTTCCCTCAACTACCATCGACGCACACGATGTCTGATAGGATTTTGCTCTCTATGGTTTCACGTTGTTCATCGGCGAAGTCATTGGTAATATCGACACATTAGCTCCCATATCTAGTTATATTATTACTGACTTTACGTTGAAAGTTTCTCAAAAAATTTAACTTTAAGAAAAATTCTTACGTCTGGCTACGTTTCCAATCCTTCTTTTTCTTCGAAAGCCATCTGATTCTGAACACTTATTAGGGTGCTCTGCTGGTCTTCTTATCTCGATTTACAAATCTGTGCCTCTAAAGGATTTATATTTTGAGCATGATCCTGACCCATTTTTATTGTAATGGTGGACCCTATTTTCTCATTAAGCTGCCGTTTTCTAGGAGAACTATATTGATTTTGCTGTCCCTTGGGCGATGTATTCGTCGTAGCTGGTGTCTTTATAAAGTGACCATATGGGCTCCGTACGCGGGAAGTTTAAACAAACGCGTAAGTTGTTATCTAACTGAAAATTGTGTGTAGTGTGCGGCAGGGTGACATGTTGAATAGAATCAGACTCCGAAGCAGACGTACCTAGCAATTTTCTTTGTTGCCTCTTATGTTGTTTCATCATCATCATCATCATCATCATTATCATCATCATCATCATCATCATCACCATCATCATCATCATCATCATCACCGACAGTAATATAACAGCTTTTGATATAACTTTTATCCCGCGCAATCAATTATTGTCTAATTGTATTGTCTATTTATATATATATATATATATATATATATATATATATGTGTGTGTGTGTGTGTGTGTGTGTGTGTGGCGAAAGCTACAAACAGTTAATGCTCGTGACTGCATAGAAATCTATGCAGCCTACATTTCCACTCAAGTATTGGTATGCGAGACTACTAGAGGCGAGAGCCGCACATCTAATTTTGCTTTCCATATATATGCACTGCGGTCTGATCCTCGCTAGTCAGTTTGCCGTCGTACTCTGATGATGATCATGGAAGGTCGAAACGCGTCAGTGCGTTGCGATTGGCGAAAGTTTTGTAATGCTGTTCGCTGACTTGTTAAATACAATGGGATTGATGTTTACTTCAAGCTCGCAAACTTGATTTAAGGAATACTATTGCTGTTTTCCAATTCGTCAGAAGCCATTGTTCATGTCAACCCTAATGCTTTAATGTAATCAATTGTTTATAATAATTTTCTCGTATAAAGCGCGTCCAGTCAGTAAAACAAAATACAAATATTTAATATTTTATTTTCATTTCTGCGGCTCGAAGTCTGGTTCCTTCGTTCATGGCTTGTAATTCCTTAAAATGAATTTTGGTAAAATGTTCAAAAGTTATCCTGTTTTTGTGAACTTCGCAGTAATAGAAAGCGCCATACGTGCACGTTACGTCTAGTTTTTTATTTAATTTTAACCCTCATTAGAATTTGCTCGATAGTAGCAAAATATCGCAAATATAGAACTTTATTTTGTACGTTATAAATGCGACTCGTGTGTAAGAGATTAATTTTACAGTTCAACATACTTGTCGCCATCTACAATTTTAGTTCACACTGATGAGTGGCTCAATTAGAGCGAAGATGTTAACATTTTGATTCAATTTTATGGTAGTACAATGTGTAATTATTACAAATAAATAACAAATATTACATAAAATAGCAAATAGGTTCTTATCTGCATACTTTACATTAGTAAACAAAATTCCTGCTCAATTAGGATCAACTCTTGGCCTATTTGATAAATAAAATTTTCTTCCTGATATTATGCTTAAATCATTTCACTAATGTATGAAGCAAACATATCAAGATTACATTATATATATATATATATATATATATATATATATAATGAAGAAGCAAGCTAACATCCGTGCAGTTATACCAATTCTTGGGTTGTCACTTGATGAAGTATATACGAAAAGTCTGGATTTCCAGTTTTGTACATAGTTTTCCGCTCGTTGTATTCTCAAAATCTAATACTTTATTTATATATATATATATATATAGTATATATATATATATATATATATATATATATATATATATATATGCAAATAAAAAACATTTGTGGACGTAAAAGCCATTAATGCGAAATATTGGATCAAAACACGACCCACCAATACAAGAATGACTAAGATCTTCAGATCATTCTGCAGTACAATGATAATGACCATTGCAGACATACAGACACGCATGCAGACACATACGTGAGACGACACTTACAAATCAACCAAACCCGCAAGAAATGGAAGTAAAACTGGAAAATCAGATTATTTCCCCCTCCTAATCAAATAAAAATCTCATGATATATATATATATATATATATATATATATAGTATATATATATATATATATATATATATATATATATATGTATAGATGTTTTAAGTCCTTTTAGAATTTCTGCTATCGGACTTGAATTGGAGCACGTATGATTCGTAGTCATTCCCACACTGATGACGCCACTCTTGCCACACACTACAAGTTATTATCACTTGTACACCATCGTATGGTTTCGTTAGCTTTCTCTTCAGGTGGAGTCTATTTGGCATCTCTTTGGACCTAAAGCTCTAATTAACTAATTTTTATTTATCATTCTTGAAGAAATGCTATTCCTGTTATTCGTATGTCTTGTCTCTCCTGCATGACGTATAAAATCTGATCTACTAACTATCTCATCTATATTTAGGACAATTTAATGATTTCATTCTCTATAACATTTTATATTGCTTCATCTGGTAACTTAGTTTAATACGTATTATTCATCCTTTACGTCGAATAAAACCTTTCGTTTAGAATATTAATATTATTCTACTTTCAGTAAGTAATTGGCTAATTTTTCCTAACTCTCATTTTTACAAATTTTTTTATCTGAATTAAACATATTATTCCAATAATTCTTGAGTATTTAACCTGATGGAATGTCGCGTCTGGTTTATTTACATTTTCTTGATCCATTCCTAAACAGTGATTTCACTCGTAAGTACTTGATTAAACATAGTGATATTACAATAATTAACCGGATATGTAAAAATTTTAATTGGTGTTAATAAATGAAATTTTCCTTAGTTAAACTTATACGTGCATGTAATTTTATCTTGCTGAATACTTAACAGATATAAACCTACGCACACACGTAATTATGATACCTAATCTTGCTCAGAATCAATATTGTTACTAATTTCTTGTAGATTCATGTTCTGCTTAATTGTATTGTTGGCGTGGTGACTGATAAATTTGGTCGCGTAATATAGCGCTACAAAAAAACCACAGGAGAGTCTTTTATCGATATCGTCATTTTTAATAGTTTTTGTGCAGTAAAGTGCTCTAGGAGGCATCGTTTTCCACCTGGATCACATTTACAACTTTAAACAGTATTTTATTCTTTGTTATGTAACTACGTAGGTGAATTCTTTTCCTTTTTCCTTATGAATTTGTTTAGTGAAGCAGTAGTCTGAAATGATAATGTTATTGTTATTGATGACGCTATTTATCATAGGTGAAACAACCCTACAAACACTAGTTAACTTTGTGTATAATTCCATAACAAAAGATAAAAATCTGTACCTTAAGTATAATGTTTTTAAATATTAATACGCTATCTAATATTACAGCTGGACCAGATTTAACTAAAACCGACTTACAATTACTAATTTTAATCAAGGTTTAGATCATGGTATAAACACCCGCCCCATTATATTCATACATTTCTCAAGAAAAACTAAATATTGTACAATGTTATATGTCATTCCTACTCCAGTAAAATGCGCCGCTTTTTCTGCAGATATTTTTTATTTGTATTTTAAACAACTATCATAATTAGACACTCATGTGTGCTTTAATCTTTAACATATATTACAGGATCACAAGTTCCTAAGTATTAACTTTTTCCGGCTATTTCGCGTTCTCCGTCTTGTCAAGCTACTGAATCGTGGAGAAGGTATTCGTACACTATTGTGGACATTCATTAAATCTTTTCAGGTATGTGTTGGTTTAAAAAAACTCATTTTGTAATCAAATTTGTCAACTTAACGACTAACTTTTCTCTAAAGATTGGTTTTGGTAGATTCAAACAATGTTGGCGTTTAATCAATATGAAAATATACTATATATATATTAGAATGCACTACGAATAGCTTATGCCTAGAAAATACTACATTATATAATCTAGAATATGCTATCATGGATAGGTAAGCCAAATTGTTTCGTGACTACTTAAGAACACAAATATTATTATTTGGTTATAATTTTAATGTTTTTTAACTTGAATAAGTAAAAAGTAGTCGGATAACAATGTTTGTTTTTGAAACCCATCACTACCATAACCCAAGAAATGCATGTGTGGTATTAAATATTCAAAAAATACGCCGGCCTATTTTATAATTCAATCGTGTTTCGTACTTAACATTTTACTATGGACGTATATACATATGTATATATATATATATATGTGTGTATATATATATATATATATATATATATAAACATATATATAATTGTATAAATATTGTCTAGCTAAATTAAATATTGCATTTAGTAGCAAATTCAAAACATTAACTATAAAGGTTCGATCTTATTGGACATACTTTGGTAGATTCTGAATTTGCGGCGACCGTAATTTACTATCGGTAGCGCTTTGCTTATATTATGTAACCTATCCACTTCGCGACCAAAGCCACACATTACTTCCAATTTTCACTAATTTATAATAAATACGAAACGGGACTAGTAGATAAAATTTCAGTTTTGTTTATACGGAAAAAAGTCTATATAGTAAAATCCTGCCATCGCAGTATTATACAATATCAGTCCCGCTAATGTTATTTGTCACTTATCAAGACAGAAGGAGGATGTCTTGCTGAAACCTTATTTCGGAATCAACACCTGCAATGACCTACGCTTAGATAAATATAAGCAAATAAAGCAGAAGTTTATATATAGCTCCCGATTGCCTACAATGCGCGGCTACGTATGTTTAGGGGATGAGTTTTATTTCTGAAACAAAAGCCCTCGAGAATGATTGACCATCGCGAAATTACATGCTACTATTGATGGGTGCCCATTATTGGCGATAACGGATTTGTAGATGAAGTGTATTCCATATTTTAATGAAATTATTAGCTTATATCGACAACGAATCCGTACATTATACTTTTATTAACTATCACTTTCCCGGGTGACATGTTGTCTGTCTTATACTGATAGAACGCGGCTGGCTAGTTGAAATATTGTGTGGAATGCGATATCCACGAAGACAAATCTGAAGAAATCTTGATCTAACCCATGATTTGAAATTTAAACGCACGCCTTTGTTGGCTTCGCAGGTCTAACGGATGAATGGTATTCCCAGCCATGAAAATTCCTTCTACTACTGATCATTGTTTAATTTTTGATTAGGCCAATCTTGATTGATTTAGGTTGCTGTCATACGCTATGCTATGTTCATAACTGCCATATATATCTATAATCAAATCACTTGATCAGACGTTTTAATTATTAATGTTGACAAAATATACTCTTTTGTTTAATTACTGTTTACGGTATAAATTATTAAATTGACCTAAATATAATTGTCTGGATTTATTTAGCTGTATAAAAAGTGTTTTGTCTATAGTTATTTGATGTTTTTAAATTGGATAATGAGCATTACACATTTAATTATTAGAAAAATATAACAATTTATAAATTAAGCTGGGATTTAAACTTTGAAAACTCCTGTTGGTGCATCTACGGCTCCCTGCTATTTTGCCTGACGTGGTGTTTAAGGCAAATTACTTTAAAGGAACAATTAACCCGTTTGGAGCTCCCTGTTAGTTCAGGCTTCTTCCAGAACCGTATTCCAGTAGCTGCCTTTCTTTTACATCTATTCCCTATTAATGTATGTTATATGGACAATGGCTGTTTTAATTCAGTTCCTCATAAGCCTTGCCTTGGAAAATTTAATAAATTTTATGAAAACTGCCTGACAATACATAACGATGCTGCTTCGTCCAGATTTCTACTTACTTATCATTATCTACTGGTGAGGTCACTTGTCCAAACTAGTAAAACACTTGAAAAATAACATGCTATCTTTTTGGTGGCCTTGTGGATAAAATAATGAATTTCTATGCAGCTGCTTGTTTGTTCCGTTTTTGTTGTCTGTCTTTGGTATTGCAGACGTGTTGTTTAATAAAAACGAAAGCGTATTCTATATTAAGGATTATTTATTCAAGCAAGGTGTTTAACATATGAGCTCTTTTGGCAGAGATTTTATTGATTCTATTCGACAATCCATCCAGTTATTCTTCAAATAAACAAACCACTTATTAACCAATATGAATTTAAAAAATATATTTAAAATGACACAGTAGCGCTTTTGCTTCATATTTTTCAACCGAGTTAACTCAGATATGAACCAATGAATAATTTGCTTAAATTGAAAATCAGTCCGCTTAAAAATACATATCAGTCCGAAATGTTCGACCAAAATAGAAACGTAAAACAGCACAGCTTTACATGAGGCTTGAAAAGCCGCCTGGTAACGCCAGTATACGAACAAATTGTTTTCCCTTGCACAGTTATGGACAACGTCGATTTATTGGAATCGCTTCTAAATTGGGAAGCATACTAACACATTAAACTTCAATTAGAATTTAAAAGCGCTTTTTTGTCATGACGCAATTTTCACAGGACGAAAAACGCTTATTTATAAATGTACGTGCAGCACCATTCTTATTTTGCACCAACTAAGTTGACGTGCGGCAGGGTGGTTCAGTGTTTAAACAACAGAATCCGTGCCCAGTTTCGAGCCCTAACCGTGGAAAATTCTGGACAGTACGTGATAAGTTCCAAATAAGAAGAAAACTGGTCAGCTGGATGAATTGCCCTTTCTAAACTATATAATGCTTAGTTTATACTGAAAAATGTATGTACATAATGAGTTAGGTGAAATACTGTTTGAATGATATTAGTTGACTGTGTGTCCAACTGCACGCAGTTAACTAAAGCTGCCGGTCTTTTTAACGTTTCCAAAGCAAACGCATAAACGTTGTTTCTTCATATTTTTATGCTTTTTTATTTCATTTTTTGCTGGTAGGCATTGCCTTACGTCGCGCTGTTAATTATAATGCTGTTCTTTATTTACGCGGTGATTGGAATGCAAATTTTTGGCAAGATCTCCCTTCTAAACCAAGACAGTGCAATCTCAACTAACAACCATTTTCAGACATTCCAACAGGCAGTGCTTGTTTTGTTTCGCTCAGCTACCGGCGAAGCCTGGCAGGAGATATTGTTAAGTTGTGCTAACCGTAAGTTTCCAATATTTGGCTTTATTCGTTTTGACATTCTTAGGTACAGATTTGGCTTATCTTTTTGCCGCTAGTTCAAATTCGTTTTTGTTTTCGTAAACTATATATAGACACTTGCAGATTAGTGCTCAGTCAAGCCAAGTCTAATGTTTATTAGGAGAATTGGTATTTTCTAATTAAACGAAATATAAAGCACAATAATGAACAACTCTGTCACAAATAATAAAGCCTTGGCATTGTTCATGCGATTTCTTTAATGGCATTTTATTCCGAACGTGCGTTTCAAAACAAGCTGGGCGTTTGGCATGTGCTGATATCGGTAGGTATAATCTATTAAAAGCTTGCCTTTATGGCAAATTATTTACTTTATTTATACGTCAGAAATGATCATTTTGATGAGTCAAACCCACTGCATTATTTGGCCTGTTTATTTTGTACTGAACGGGCTAAACCTTTTTGTATTTAAAAACTATTACAATTAAACAGAACCGCAAGTTCTATGCGATGTGCACTCGGACAACGAAGTTAAAGAGGTGCGCAAATACATTCTCTACTACTACAACTACACTGATCGCGAGGGCAATATTCTGTCAAAGGCTGAGAGGGAACGTCGTAACCAGGCCGGAAACCGAACGGCTGCAGCAAAACACGGCAATAATAAGTCGCCGGACGGTCACAGTGTGGGTGGTGGAGTAGAAAAGCGACCTGGCGCATTATCAGATGATGTTAAAGTTCACCGCGAGAATCCTAACACTGGCCGTGACCATTTATATCCTTCAGGTGTTTATCATGTTTATTTTACAAACAATTAATTCGTTGAGTCCCTTTTGCTGTTTACTGATTTATATGTTTTATCTAGATTGAGCGGTATGAATCTTAAGAATAGTTGCTAATTTAAATTTTGCTTCGTACTTACTTTGACGCAAATGTCAAAAACCACCCAGTCATAACGAAAATATTTTAAATCGACACAATTCGATGATTTTCACAGTGTAATTTATGATAGTGAAATACAATTTATGACACTAAGTTTATTTCATTTATTACCCATGTGTGCCAACATAGCTATTATAAGCAAATTTTATTGTGTCATGAACACATACATATCGTGTCAAGGTAAAAAGCTTCTAAATCGTATTCGGAAGCACCATGTTTTGTCTTCTAACGAAAAAATATATAAGGAATATAAGGAAGTTTTGCTAAACCATACTGATGATCAATCTGCCTGTATGGTACTTAAGTTCTTCTATGACTCAATTTTTAAAAAATTTGTAATACCTTTATTATGAACGTTTTAGTCGCTATAGTGACAAGAAATTCAGTTACATCCTGGTATATGTTGGCATTCTTTCTGTTCAAATTCCGTATAATTGTTTATTACGTGGACGAATATGAAGCTTAGTTTAATTTTCTGTTGTTGAAGTTTCGAATGGACACTGTCGTCCATCGTCAAGTTATTGTGCATAAAATTTAACCTAAATCGATAATAGATCATATTACAGCTGTCTGTCTACATCTCCATCAAGAAATTTTGGTGAGTATCAGAAACGTCAACGAAAGCGAAATGGCCTGCTTAGTACTACCACTGACTGAGAGTTAAGCAATAACTCGAGTAGCATTCTTTTATGTTACCTAACCAAACGTAATAAGTTGTTCAGTTATTTCTATTGAGCGTCAAAAATTAAAGTTATATGCACATGAATAGTTAGTTGTGCAGTTTAAAATATTTTTTTCTCCGTCAAAGTGCCACTTATCGAACGCAAACCCGTCTACTTTCACAACTCCCTGTTATGAATATGATGAAATATCTAAAAAAGTTAGTTCTTATGGATATTTCTCCATTATGAGCAAAGCAATATGAAAATGCACGTATTACTGTTTTTTCAGGTATCGTTGGCACTAACCAACTCGGCTTTAGAGAAATGTCATCTTCCTTGCCAGGTGTGGAACAATCCACTAACCGGGTGGAACAGGACAGATTATCTGCAAGTGGTCGAGTTTTGGCTCCCGGCGAGTTGAACCCAGGGCCATTGCATGGTCCTGGTCCGGGGCTTGAAGTTAGTAACCTAGGACACGGCTATCTGTTTAGCCCTGGCGACAGCCTCGTTCAACCGTTCAGTGCGCCTACCGGTCATCATTCGAACTACTATTATGGTGCAGATTCGTCGGTCATTCCTGGTGGAGGCAACCTGCCGCGAAGAATTGATGATGGGTTAACATCCTATTTTCCATCGAGTCAATACAGAATTCGTGACTGGCAATCGGATGAGACAATGGTAGTTATTCACCACATTTCCTTCAATTATAAGTATAACCATTAATGTCACTTTTTCATTTTGTTCAATTTTTCAATCTGTCTAAATTTCTAGTTTTTGTTATGTAATCCACGAAACAGATTAAAAGCAGAAAACTACAGGCCCTTTAGTAAGTTAATTTAAGTGCAGTTTTAAGCATAATTTGGTATTCTAAAGTTAGAATTTTGATAAATTAGAATATAAAAATTATCCGGAACAACTCACAAATAATATTTCTACACATAGATTTAGAAACATAACGTTCATGATTATTTGAATGGAAAATCGTTATGGATTTTGAAAAAAAATTTCCAATAATTTTGATTAAGCAATTTACACCACTATGTTATAACCAGTGTGCTCATGATATTTATTTGCAAAATGCACATAGTTTATTTATGTCTCAACCAGCAGGTCATACCTTTTACACCGTAAGGGCTAAATTAATTTGCAACTATGGACTGTAATTTGTTCGACTATTCCATTTTTCATAGATCAGGCCGAAAGAAATATTTCATTTTAGTGCAGAAGACGCGCAACGAATATTTTGCCGTTTTTATTTATTAATAGAAAACTGACAATCTATACTTATTACAAAAAAATATTTATGATTTTAGAATAACGTGATAATAAAATGACTTAAAATCTATAGCCTCAAGGTATTACTAAACTTGGCTTCATATTATTCTACATGAGTATTCGTGTGTTAATACTCGTTTTAAGATAAATTCTTGTGTTGAGCGGTCCTGTGAAGAAGCCTCTCGAAATGAAATGCCGAAATATGGGGAAGAGTAACATTGACATGTATACAACAGCATTTGTTGCAAGAAAAGCTTAGATCAATTTTTTATATTAGACCATTGTGGATTGTTTTATCTTAAGCAAGCAGGTGAGGCTAAAAAAATTCATTTAAACTCAATGAATTAGGAAGGAAACGAATTTCATGACTGATATATATTAAACTTCAGGTTGTTAAGATTTTAAAATTATTAAATCAAGTTTGCGATCTTTATATAAATATTAATCATAAAAAACACACACACACACACACATATATATATATATATATATATATATATGAAAATTTGTCATTATAAATTAAATATTAAATAATATATAAAAGTCATTTCATCCAGTAGACTAGTTTAGTCCTAATTTAGAAAATAAAGATGTTCAATTCAAAATCACTTCCTCAGGTAGCGTGGTTTCTGTTTTACAGTGGCAGATTTGGGATGGTTAAGTGGAAACTTAAGTCTAAATATATGCCATATAGACTTCATTTAAAGGGAAACCGAATAATAAAAATTAGTCAGTATTTAAGTGAAAATTGTTTATAGCGTGCGGCAGGGTAGTTCAGTGGTTAGAATCATAGATTCCGAAGCAGATAAGCCCAAGTTCGAACCCTAACCTCTTCAAATACAGGGCAGTACTTGAAAAGTTCCCAATATAAACGAAACCGGTCTACTAGATGAATTTTTTTTCTATATTATGCATTGCTTAGTGTATACTGAAAACTGTAAATATATATATAATTGGGAAGGAAAAAACATTGATAACACAGTGGATAATGGCGATTTATTTCGAGAATACTAAACTTCATTTTACAATCTTTTATTTATATACATTCGGGGTTTTCATTTGATTATGTGGATGGCAACAAATCTGACTCGGTTTTACTTCTACTTCTTATTTTGGCTGATTAGTAAGTGTGTATGCGTTTGTGTCTGTGTGTGCCTGGTTACATGTAAGGGTCTTCCTCACTGTATTGCAAAGTGATGTCTGGGATCATGTCATACTTGTATTGATGGCTTGAGAGTTAACCACCTGTTCGCATTGCTGGCTGTTACGTGTACGAAAAATCTTTTTCCGAGTGCAGTCTTTCGTTTCATCTTGTTGCGCGAATTTATATTTGCTGCTTGTATCACGTTTTTATTTACCGCATCATACTTGTGCAAACGTTATTCCTTAACAAATTGCCTTCCATAAAGTTAAACAAGAAATGCTTCAAGAATGTAGGGCTAGATTGACGGGGTTGATTAAACCTAAATGTTTTGTCCAGCTTCCGAGCCATCCACTCAAAATAAAGCAACCAATAATCACAGTAGATTAGGATATATATATATATATATATATATATATATATATATGTATATATATATATATATATATATATATAGCAGGATTTTGAATATATATATTTTGAAGTATAAACAAAATGTTTTTTAAACTAGTGAAAGTGATTCATCAAGTATATCGATTTATTACTTATTGGGAACTCGTCAAGTAAGTGCCTGAACTTGCACATACCTTTTGTACTCATACTTCTTCATCATCCTGTAATGTATGTGCTGCTGCACATATATGAGAATTTGTAGACTAGGAATGATTTGGAATGCATTGAAAATGATTTTTGGCACCTAATTTCATGATTCCCTGTGTGCTGACCTTGATTTTAAATCTTGCACTGGATACATTTTATTTAGTGAATCAATTCAACCACCGAGCATTTATTGAAGCCGGTAGGTCACCTCTAAATGAAAACCTGAAATAAATGGCCATTATCCACTTTGTTATTAATGTGTTTTTCTTCCTAATTAGAAATATACTGTAATATTCGAAGGCAATGGACAAATAAAGAATATATATTTATATATATATATATATATATATATATATATATATATATATATAACTCGGATTTTAGTTTTAAATCAACATTACAACCTTTATTTAATAATTTTTAGCTTCGCTTGCGCAACCAACAATCGTTTATTTATATTTTATAATTTTTGTGAGAATCCAATGGCCAATTTCACACCATCGTTCATGGTAAGGAAAGATATTTTTAGAAGAGCTTCAGCGAATCTGTACTGACTTCTTTTTATAGCGTCTCTTTGTATTTATTTTGATTATAATTAATACACAATTTATGTATAATTGTAGATTTTGGAGCAATTACTTTGCTGTGTCTGGCGAGCATAAAAACAATCTTTATTCTTGCTTTTTATGTTAATTTACTTTTATGCTAAATGATCAGAAATATGACATTTAGGCGATGCCGAAATACAAGATACATTTTGCTGGCCAATTAACAATTAGTTTCAAACTTTATTCTTTTAAATACATCTTTTCTGACAGGCGGCAGTAAAATCCCGTTCACCTCGCCAGGCTCCGCTTTCTTACTACGATGCGCCACGCGCCACCGATTACGGTGCTCGTGCCTTAAATCAACAATCTGGTACTAACACTGGTCACTATCTACCACCAACGCAACTGTTCCCAACTGGTTCTTTAATGAGTGTACCCGAAGCTGAACCTTCAGGTAGAGCCGCCTATAATTCTGGTTTTACCAGTACGCAGTTTCAGGACCATTCTGTGTTTAATGCAGCCAGTCGCGGTAATGAGTTTCAAGTGGCACATGAGTTTATGCATACAAATGAAAATGAGACAAAACACGGAAATACTAGCAATGTTGTCCAGGCTGTTCTTTCAGATGACGTTTCAAGAAAAGAAAACGACGGAAACACTTCTCATATTTACGGAACTAATGCATCATTAACGACTGAAGGCAGTTTCAATCAGACGGTGGATCCCGATTCATTGGTGTTGACAGAAGCGGATTTGCCAGACAACGTGGATTTGCCGATAAATCCTGACAATGCGACTCACAGCCAATTAGAGAGCATTAACTACCACGGCCCGACTAGTCATTGCGGCTCAAATTTTGCATATCCATACTTCATCTCATTTTATATGGTGTGTTCCTTCTTGGTAAGTTTTAGATTTGCTAGCATATTCTGCATGGACCCTATCTTTATTCTGTCTATTTGCAAAATTAAATCTTTTAGTAATGTATGAAGCGTGTTTGCTCACTTCTTTATAAGAACAAAAACTATTTCGATAAAGCGAGCAATATATTTAAGAAGCACTTGATTGAGTTGGAAATATAGCTAGTACCAGGTACATCGATTATTTTACACCATCTGTCTTACAGAGTTATTATGTTTGACTGAGAATTCAAAAGCATGAACTCAATTAGATAACATTATTACTGATTGATCAAAGCGTTGTTTATAAGGATCAATTGTTGGACAACTCGTATTTAATGATTATTGCTTCGGTTTTATTCTCTACTTTTATAATGATTAACAACTTTCCGCCGGTAAGTATATTTAATGCTACATTTACTGTGTAACACACAACAAGTCTATCCGACCAATGCTTATTGTATTTTAAATACCTATGATAGCACAAGCATTAAAAGAACTTAAATTACGCAATTTATCTAGACGATGTTTTATTGTATGCGAGAAGATATATATATGATTGCAAATATTCTAATATTATTCTTATCATCAAGCGTTCAACAAGATGAATCAAAGACAGCATGAACTGAAAGTACGCCCTATACACACTATATATTTTAATGAGGAATGTGGAAAAATAGGCCTATACTATCTCCTATACGAATGTGTAAACCTGCAGTAGTGAAGCTCACTTCGTATAAAGTTATCGACGTTTTATCAGTATTATCTGACATTGTGCTTAGTGGTTACGCCATGCTTTTTACGCCGGTGGTGAGAGCAAGAATTCAATTAAAGTTTACAGGTTTTAAATAAATATACACTCTGTGTATTTATTGAACTGGATATAAATTATATTTCATTCCAAATGCACCGCGCTTGCTAAAATGATTGACTTACAAAGATAAAGCGATGCCCACAGGCATTTGTGAACCGTAACTGCATAGAAATTGCGCAGCCGACATTCTAGTCAAGAATACTTTTTTTGAATAAAAGAATGAGCATTTGTTTCGCGAGCGGTGATAAAAATTAATTAATTAAAGGTTACGATCGTGATATAAACACCTGTTCCATTATGTACATAAATTTGTTAGTACAAACTAAGTATTGCATAATGCAGAAAAGTCATTTCATCAAGTAGACCCATTTTGCCCTTATTGGGAACTCTGCAGTTACTGTCAGCGGAAAGTTTTGGTCAGTCAGTGATGAGTTCCTTATAAAGACAAAACCGGTCTACTAGATGAATTTCCGTTTCTAATCTATATAATGCTTTGTTTAACCTGACAAATGTATGCCCATTAAGAGTCAGGTGTTTATAGCAAGATTGAAAGCTTTATTTAATTAGTTAACAGTATGAACAGCAGCATCTCAGCTGTTTAGACCATTAGGTGTTGATTTATGACAGATTTACAGTTTCGTTTTAATGGAAGTTTGAACAACCAGTTTTATATATATATATATATATATATATATATATATATATATATATATATATATATATATATATATATATAAGCATTATACAATGTTGCACGCATAAATCATCAAGAAGGCCTTTTGTCATTCTTATTAGACATTCATCAATTATTTGTCAGAATTTCGGAGAGTGTGGCTCGAAACGGAGCACATTTGCTTCTTAATTAAGCAATTCACTCACTGCAACGCCCAAGTACGGCACTAAATAAAATTTTCAAATATATACCAACTTATATTTTTTTGCTATTCTTTTCGTCAGTTAGAACCCATTTGGAATCGCATTCTATCTGAAGTTATATAACAAATGATGTTTTTGGCCGGTCTATTCTCCATGTTAAGCCTATACTTATGTTAGTGTGTGCATATGCATATATATATATACATATATATATATATATATATATATATATATATATATATATATATATATATTAGTATATTTTGTTGACAAGGAGAACACATTTAATAATGAATAGTATATACTTGGTAATTAAATGTTCGGTTCTATAAATCAGGTTTGCGAGCTTGACGTAAAAACCAATCCCACTGTAGTAAACTAATCGTCGAACAACGTAAAGAAACTCGCCAGTCACACGCACTGACGCGTTTCGACCTTCCATGATCATCATCAGAGTACGACGGCAAACTGACCAGTGAACATCAAACCGCATTGCATATATAAGGAAAGTAAAATTAGATATGCGGCTCTCATCTTGCATGCATTGTACGTAACTGGAAACATCGGCTACAAAATATCTATTCAGCCGTGAACATTGACTTTTTGCAGCTTTCGCCATTTATATATGGGAAATACAATTAAACAAGCATTGATTGCTCGAATGATGGTAATAATTCTTTAAATCAAGTTTTGGTCTTATTTGAGAGTTATCTAATTGTCGTATTCGAGAGAAAACCGTTTTGGGTAAGATAACGCTATTTCTCTTCCAAATATATTGTGTGACAATATTCAAGGAAATTCTATTTGTCCTCTTCCTCGTCGCAGGGTTGTATTTTCGATCTATTTTGGAAATGGCTTGAGTTAAATACAGTCTTCATAGTAACATTCTGCTCGAGTTAATTTCACATACATAGAGAAGGCTATATGGAATACTTTACTGCTGTTTATGTAGTAGACGTATTTTACTGATGTTTTTCAACTTAAAATGTAATGGTTTCTATTAATCCAGCAATACTGAAATCATTTAGCGCGCACCAGGTTCAAACTTTACTGTCAGAAGTTACTTAATTACTATAAAAACGTTGATACACATGTCAGGCTTATTGTTGATTCCGACATATTTTTCTTAGTCGTTACATATTGAAATAGTAGTTAATCTAAGTTAAAAAGAAAATTTAAATTCACTTGTACCTTTTGTGCGTCATGTTTCATCACAGATTATTAACCTGTTCGTGGCCGTTATTATGGACAATTTTGATTACTTAACACGAGATTGGTCAATATTGGGACCACATCATCTCGACGAGTTTGTTCGTTTGTGGTCAGAATACGATCCTGAGGCGAAGTAAGTAATTTGTATTTACTTTTTACTTAACTAGTCTTGTTTGCATCTATATATATATATATATATATATATATATATATATATATATAACCAATTGCCCATATCAGTCTAGCGTTGTTTTGTTCTAAATAAGAAATAAGTTTGTAAGTGCAATCTTTCAATGAAATTATTGTAACATCAATAATTGTGAAAACCATGCAAAGTTATATAGACTGTAAGCATATAAGATTACGCCATTAGACCAATATGCTTACTAAAATGCGTGAAACGTCATTTTGGCGTTCAACAGGAAGTGCCGAATTGTTGTCTCTGTTTTTCATTACAAGAGAAATATATAGCTATCAGTAAATAAATAATTATAAGATCAGTAACTAAATCATTCTTATAGACCACGGTTCTGTCATCAGCTGAAGCACTTTTGAAATAGACTCGCATTCCAGCGGGATTAGAACACTCACAGTTTTGGCTAGTAAGCATGCCCAAAAATAACTTTCACTAAAGGTCTCACAACGTTGATGCAATTCTTATTCTGTATATCTTGATTAATTAAGAACATTTTGGCAGCTATATGTTTATAATTCGGAAGTTTTAAAGCGGTGATTTGTTAGAATCACGATTACTGTTTATGAATGTATGTGTACTTATACTGTTATGTATTTAAGAATAATTGTGGCATATAAGTCTATTTATTTAAATGAACATTAATTTCGATGGCAGTGATAACAGTTATTTTAATCAAGGTTGCGATCTTGATATAAACACCTGTCCCATTATGTAATTAAACTTGTCAGTAGAAACTAAGAATTTTATAATGTCCATTAGAGCAGTTTTTTCCTTATGGTAAACTCATCACGAACTGTCCCGAATTTTCCGCGGCCATGGTTCGGACCTTGGTATATGTGCTTCGGAATCTATTGCTCTAACCACTGAGCCACCCTGCGGCACACTCCACACAGTTTTTATTTAACTACGTACACTTTCTTCTTGATTAGACTTTCCTTTATGTAGAGCCTATGTTGTTTTCCTTTTTGACATAAAGTTCCAACTAGCCATTCCCAATCTGTCATTATAGAACAGACACCCAGCTAATTGGGGAAGTGCTAATTAATTGCATATTATGTTATTCAGTGGAAATTGGTTGCATGGACAGTAATAACAATTGATTCTACACTTATCATGTACTGTACACAATTTGTCACAGACAGGGTTGAAACTTTGGCACATCTGCTTCGGAATCTGTTGCTCTAACCACTCAGCCACGCTGCGACAGGACGTATTTAGATATGTTTTTAATTTTAAATTATATCACAACTCGATGTGTCACGCTAAGCTTAATTCGAAATAAGTTAATTTTTAAACAAAAATTTATCATGTGAAACTAATATGGTTATCCTGCTGCAATTCTAACTGCTTTTACTTGGCTGTCAGGTACAAATTTAAAATTGTCGCTGCTTTGCGTGGCCACCCGTCTTTCTTTAAACACAAATGCGATTTAAGCGACAAAAAAGACTTTTTAATTTGATAGCTCTACTTTTTTTCCTCAAATATAATTTTAATTCATGTTATTTGAAACCATTGTTGACATTACGCATAAAGAATTATTATGTTCCACTGTAAGAAGTATCATTATATTATTTACTATTATCTAATGGCATCGTTTGGTTTTGCTAGTTTTCGACTCCACTTCTTACTTTTTATTGCTTCTAAATTATGTTTGTTAATGGAAAATATTGTTTACGAAGAATAAAATATTTTCCCTGAAAATATCCGGTAGCTTAATGTATACTTAGGCGGTGTTGACGCTCATTTCTCTTAAGGCAACCAAAATAATCAGAACATCTCATAGTCTATTTCATTATTATAATACCACATGTGTGCAAAAGTGTTTTTCCAGACTGCATTAAAAATTTTTTGTATATCTCGTGCAAAATATTTGCCGAATTGACGTAGGTGGGTTGGTTCATTCTGAAAACGCGATATTGCAAAAACCTCGGGAATATAGATTTGGTAAAAAACACTTAGAAAGCCACTTGATAGTACAGAATTACATTTCCACAATTTTACATATTTGTTCACATGTTATTTTGTAAAAAGTTGAAAGTTAATTTTCTGCCAATGTGTTTCCACGTTTTTCACCATATTCAAGATATTCATATTTGGGCAGACTTAATGAACTTTTTTTTACTTATCAGCGCTAATTATCTGGGAAGTATTTGATATTTTTCAGATTGAGTAGAGTGTGCAACTAATGGGGCATAAAACAGGAATATGGTGGCCGATAGAAAATTCTTCATTAAACTGGAGGATATTTCTCGCCCTCAAACGCGGAATAGAGACTTAGTTAATTTGTCGGTACATCTTGGGCTTAATAGGCAACCTATGCTATTCAGCAGTACTGCGTACAAACATTCAAGGCAATGTAATTTTTTTTTATCCAATTGAACTAAAAAACATTGAAGATTTATTTTGTCCTAACTAGTTTAATTCTCTTAATTTCTAATAGTTTAGATACGATACCAGTAGCAAAAAATGAAATTCTTAGAAATTATGTTTTAAAATGTAACTTGAGGAGACAAAATGTTTAATTAAGCCCAAATTAATTGCGCGCGCTATAATACCATGTTGTCGGCTGAATAAAATTCACCTGACACCAGAAAATGTTTTCTCATAAGTGACATAAAGATGAATAGTTTTGATCTGGTTTAAATTTTATTCATTCTAACAACAATACCGTTTATGTAGCCCATTGGCATCTGTTCAATTCAGGTATAAAAAATCATATATTCATTATGACCAAAAATACCAGATCATGCAATTTTCAGGTTATATATGATGCAAGGTCCGAAGGACTTTTGTCATTATATGAGGAAATTGATATTAAACAACAAAGACCAGCTATGTATGTGTAAAATTTTCACCCACAATATATTAAATTTAACTGGCTTAGAATTAATAAAAACAAAAATATGGCGTCTGGATCAGAAACAAATACAAAACCAAAAACTATGAAGACATCATTATCTGCAGTATCATCATCATCTGTGCAGGGATGTGTCCTAGAACTAAATGGGGTGTAATGCAACATTTTCTTCTGTTAATAATGCGGCAAATATTGCAGAATCTCTAATGGGTCAAATTTATCCGAAAGATAAATAAAGTGTCAGATGTCAAAAGCAGAACGAAAAGTAAATTAGTTATAATTAATAATACAAAAATATCGTTATCTTTATTGGCAGATTTACGCAAATCAGGCTATAGAAATTTAGTATCATTAGCAAGGTCGTCTTTACTAAATTCTACACATCACACTGTCTTACGTTAGCCACACACAACAAATTTCGAGAATAATTGCAGTAACGAGCGAGAGGAGAATCAGGCATCCACAAGTAAAATAAAAGCACGCTCCGTAAACGAGCTGCACTATAAATGAAGTATCAAAATTAGCTTAAGTACAGTATCTATCATATCAATGAAATTGACTGCATCGGAGAAAATATGTACCAAGTCAAAACAAGTAATCCAATGAACTACCACGAACAAATGTTTCCACATGCTTGCACTCACAAAATTACCCATGAACACGTTATAGCTCCTATGTTTTAATGTGTTAAAATGGCATATTCATATTTGTTACTAACATGGACGAAACCGAGAATATCAAACTATTCAATGCAAATCCAAATAGAAAATTAAGATTTATTAAACTGTGAAGATAAATAATTCAGAAAATCACGGAATTTCACATAGTAATTTTAAAAATAAGAACATTCATTAAAAAGTGATTTTATTTTCCGTTTCACCCTTTGTTTTATAAACATTATAATTAGGCAAAACAAAAGGTGGATATTAATGATGACATATATACGCATGATCAATATATGCTTCTTTTAATATGCTACAATCTACTAATAGGGTTACTGGGTTAAAATGCGTGTTCTTTTATCAAAAATATTTGAGGATACACATAAGGATATTCTAGAAACTAAATTTTAAATTTATTGAAAAACCTAATAGAATTATCGATTTCGCAAACAAGAGAAAAAGGTAGTTGCATACATAGAGTTGCATGGACGAAAAAAGCGAATTCGCGATTAAATTATGAAAGAACAAGCAAGTAGCTTTTTTGTATCTCCGCTCGAAGCGTAATAAGACAAAACTTTATCCTGATGCACACAAAAATCATATTTATTCTGGGATAATCCTAGATTTTAGAGGCTTTAGACTAGCAGATGAGAATAGCATTAAATGCAAGATAAAGTGTTCAAGATATAATTTTAATCGCTAGCAGATGGGTAGAGACTTCTCATTAAAACAAACATAATCGTTATACGAAATGAATTTTTGCAATACTGGGTATTGCATAATTACTTCATATGTGATGTGACTAACAAAAGATAACTCCAAACAAGTTTCATAACTTGCAGGCACAAGCTAATACAGAAAGTATATAATTTTAAATGACATGTTCGAGGTATCGGCCAATGCATAACTCCACATTAAATATGACTAGGAAGACTCAATCAATTTTGGCCTCTTCCAGTCTATTCATTTTCAAAGTAAATATCTCAAATGACGATGAAATATTAACCAAGAACATTCGAAAAACAAGTAAAGAGATTGCAATCTTTTGTAAGAAAAAATAAATAGAAAAATTGAAGCTCTTGAATTTCTCCGTAGTTTACTTTATCATGCATTTGATTGTATTACAGAAAGTGGGGCATTCATTAAGATTATAGTGAATCAGCACCAAAAACAAATAATAATGGAAACATATAGGTATGACTTGTTAAAACACTAAATTAATTTTAAGGTAGCCAAAAGAATAACTCGGTCCAAAACTACGCTTAAGTGAATAATAACGAGGCTTTTTTTGAATGACAAAAGACATACAATAAAATAAATATCACAAGAGAAACGATAAAAATAGTCTCAATATTATAATTAAAATGTGCTTTTACTAATGTAGATTAAATGCTGTACATCTAAATGGCCATACTACTATTTTCTAGACAAACGTTAAGCAATCCTTTCATCTAAAGATTAACAAAAATCTTAGTTTGGTGTATTCTAACATAAGAAACAAAACTAAACAGGGTTTCGCAAAGTTGTAGGAAATAATGTTTAGCTATGTTTTCACAAATTGAACATTCTTGACAAGTAATAATTAATCTTTTGTTTGCTAACTGCCTTCAAGATATAAAGTTCAATGCTTTCGAGATATTTATAATATCGTTTAGAGGTCCAAGTTTATTTCCATTCGAAGTGGTGATAAATTCTTACATTGGCAGGATATTTATCATGCACAAGCGTCCTCTAGTAACCCATGCTGTATTACATCTATCTCGAGCAGTTCAATATGATTTATGTTATTCCATATTTTTTGCTCAACTACATTCCTAAAGAAATGAACCGTGATATTAAGTTTTAATCATTAGCAGACGTTCAGGTGTTGACTTCAGGTGATTGGTTTCCAGTTATTGATAAAAAACTGACTGATATTATATCCTCAGAATTTTTAAAATTATAATCGTGTATAATGCATTCGGAAACAATCTATGTAAATGAAGTAAATCAACGATCGATATTTATAATTTAACATTTTGCTTTCTATAATTTATTCGAATCATTTATGTTACTAGCGCGTTTAAGTCAATTTCTGGTCATTGCCTTTGAACTATATATATATATATATATATATATATATATATATATATATATATATATATATATATATATATATATTTATATCAAAAGTTAGGTAGGCTTGATAATTTAGACTTGTAAAGAAAATTAAAATTACTTCATCGAATTATATAATTAAACGAACGTGATATAAACACCTGACCCATTAAGTACATACATTTTTCATTATAAACTAGGAATTGTTTAGTGTATAAAAGGCAATTCATCCAATAGACCGGTTTTGTCTCTATTGGGAGCTCATCACGTGTGTTTAATGTGCGACACGGTTGCTCAGTGACTAGAGCACCAGATTCCAAAACAGACGTACCCAGGTTCGAGCACTGTCCGCGGCGAATTCTGGCCAGTACGTGATCAGTGCCCAATAAAGGTAAAACCGGTCTACTGGATGCATTGCCTTTTCTACACTATATAATTATTATTTTATACTGACAAATTTATATACTTAATGGGTCAGACGTTTATCGAGTTATGTTTTCCAATTTGATTAGTTTAATAAATGTAACATTAAATTTTGTAATAAATAATTTTTAACAAAATAAACACCACATAATGTGGACTATTGTACATGATAATGCTCCCGTCTTCATGGGCGAAGTTGTTAATCAGGTAACATTGCCTGTTGCGTCCGCGCCTTGCAAGACGTTTGGCGTTTCAATAACTAAGCAAATACGGTTTGCATGTTGGAAGCATTGTACTGTGATTTGTGTGATTAGAGACCTGATAATGATTCCAGAAATGAGGAATTGACACGTCGCCAGTCAACGAAGATTAGATTATTCCTCATTTCCAATGGTTAGTATGAACAATGATGAAACCTTAGGAGGTCGAATCAGTTTCCAGCCACAACGAAGACAAAGTCAATGCGTACCTGGAATTGGGGATCAATCGGATAATTGCGAAACTGATTATGTAAAGCGACAACCCACGATTTTTAATCGTGACATGATTCAATATCAATAGTTAGTTTCCCAAGGAGTGGACTACTTACGCTGGCTAAATAATATTACAAAAGCTAATCTAACCCTCTCACATTTTAAGGCGTCGGGTATCGTGTGGGCATGACCCCCACAAATCGGATTTATCAAATAAGCTTTATTTACACATTTTTAGAGTTGCAACCTCATACATGGAAAATTTATTTGATTGTTTTTGTGCCATTAAACAGGGGTAGAATAAAGCATTTGGATGTTGTAACATTGTTGAGAAAAATATCACCTCCTCTCGGTTTCGGAAAACTATGTCCGCATCGAACGGCTTGTGTGGTAAGTTGCGAACTTTAATCTGATTTAACCAAAAATGTCTTCTTTTTTATTTGATAATGATATATACGAAATAAATTTAACTTACAGCTTGAATTCATATAGATGAACACGCGCCTAACTTTTATATCTGTTTATTCGTTTTTATAGTGAAGTTTAAGTACAGACCATAAAACATACTTCTGTGCTATAATATTCTGTAGATTAAATAGTCAGCTTAGCACTTATTTTATCTCCCTTATTTCATAATAAAGGTAATACTGGTATCTTCTTGAAGTCTGTAAATCAGATACGCGTAATGATTTGTTGATTCCCAATTATGTGACAATTTTTTCCAATTTCATTTTTTTTGAAAAAAGTTGTTGGATATATTGTATTGTTGTTTTCTATGGAACTAAAGCGGCAAAACTAGCTCGACCTCATTCGTTGATGATAGTTTGATGCTAGAACCATACCATCCGGCTTAATTCAATTCGTGTTTATAACAGAAAATTCTGCGATGTCATTTTAATTTCTTTCAGAATTATCTCGAAGAAACTGAATTCAAATCTGTTCTAAATAATTTTGTGACTACAAGTGTTTTAATATATAAATATAACTAAGTTTATATAATTTAAAAAAACATACGTTGTGCGGACGATTATAAATATTTAAATCAAAGTTAAAATCTTGATAAATACACCGGTCCAAATTATATGCATATTTTTGTCAGTATAAACTAAGCCTTGTATAATGTAGAAAAGGCAGTTCATCCAATAGACCGATTTCGTCCTTATTGAGAACTTTTCACGTACTTGCAAGTTTGTATTAGGTTTTGCGAACCTAGTAACAAATTAGTTCAGTTGTGACCAGAAGGATAAACCAAAGGCAGCATGAACGGAAAGTATAATCTCATGCACATTCGTTTCGTGCTTACTGGCGACTCATCAGTAGGAGCCGGTGTTACGCCCTTTAACCACTATATATTTGGTAGAAGAATGTGGGAATAATAGGACGGTACAATCTCCAGTATAATCTCATGCACATTCGTTTCGTGCTTACTGGCAACTCATCAGTAGGAGCCGGTGTTACGCCCTTTAACCACTATATATTTGGTAGAAGAATGTGGAATAATAGGACGGTACAATCTCCTAAAGTATAATCTCATGCACATTCGTTTCGTGCTTACTGGCGACTCATCAGTAGGAGCCGGTGTTACGCCCTTTAACCACTATATATTTGGTAGAAGAATGTGGAATAATAGGACGGTACAATCTCCTAAAGTATAATCTCACGTACTGTCCGCGACAAATATATGTATATAATGAGACTGGTGTTTATATCAATATCTAAACCTTTTTTTTTAAATAAATAGCTATGTTATATTATTTGCTGCAGAGAACGAATATATATTAGATACTGCGTACTCGCCAAAAATCTAGTTTTAATAGGACTAGAAGCATATTCCAAAGCTGAAAGGTATAATCTCATGAACATGTATTTCGTGCTTACTAGCGACTCATCTGTAGAATCTGTTACTATACCCTACACCCACTAAATATTTTTTCTTGAAACGTTGGAAAGTTAGACGGTAAAATCCCTTATGAGTAAGTATTCCAGCAGTAATAGATCTAGCTTCATAAAAAAATCTTCGGCAGGGCGACTTCAAAGCCAATTCTTTAGATAAATGTCAAGTCTATTAAAGGTAACATCGCAGTGGTTTTATAACTAAAAGTATAATCTTTTGTATACAGACGTATACGAGTCTGTACCGTCAATCTACACAATATTTCTGGACCAAATATTATGAAACGATTTTGTGCGTAAGATTATTCCTTTTGTTTATGATGACTTGGGTAGTCATTGAAATTCGCAAAACCTTCAATATAAGAAATGAATTAGCTATTTTTGAATCACTGTAGATAAACTCTTTGCTGTCAAATGAATTCAAGCAGAAATATTTGTTTTGACATTGAGCCTGAACTGGAGATGATACGCTTAAATGGTTATACGACGTCCTGTGTTGAAGTCTCCCCGTTTCAACTTCTTTTCTGCTTTTAATCGCTTTTAGACATCCAAGTAGAAAACGAAAAAGTACTGATTCTTGTATTTGCTAAAATTTATCTTTATTTTTTCACATAGAGACATAATATGATTATTATTAAAGCTCGTATTCAAAGAGAATTCATCATGTCGGTGAGTAGTTGTAGACAGCTGTATATGTATGGGAGTTAATGCGACATGTTTTCAAATTTGCTCTTAATCATTTTTAGGAGAATAGTTGATTTGAAGTTTTGACCCTAACAAAACAATTATGGTTTAAATATATATTCTGGCCATAAACGACGAAATAACAGGGAGCAAAATCTTAGAAGTTTTTGTTTTATGATCCATTAGTAAGATAATGAACTGTCAATTGTTTTTTTCTACTTAAAATTTATACTTTATATGCTAGCTTACAGTCATTCGTGAGCTCTAGTTTTTGAAAAATATGTCATAGTTTTTTTAAATAATAACAATAACGATGCTGAAATAATATCTGATGACTTTTTACAGTTTAGCAACATTTATTTTGTCGTTTAATTTTATAAAACCCTTGTCCTTTGTTTGTTTTCGGAAGCATTTTCAACCACTTTAGGTAAAGTATCTTCTCAATTAACAAAAAGGGCAGGCAAACCATTACGCAGAATGCCCGACGTACATTCATATCAACAAAATGACGCACTTTACTGCAAACTATACTTTTTCCCTACGTACAATTAAATACTGTTTTATGCGGAGAACTAATATATATGCAAGTATGTATTAGGTTTTGCAAACCTAGTAACAAATTAGTTCAGTTGTGACCAGAAGGATAAACCAAAGGCAGCATGAACGGAAAGTATCATCTCATGCACATTTGTTTCGTGCTTACTGGCGACTCATCAGTAGGAGCCGGTATTACGCCCATTAACCACTACATATTTGGTAGAAGAATGTGTAATAATAGGACGGTACAATCTCCTAGACGAATGTGTAAACCTGCAATAGCGAAGCTAACATCGTTTAGTTTACGACAATGCGACTTCAACGCTAACTCACACTATATAATATATATGCCGTGTCTGTAAAGGATACTAACACTATGGCTATTGTGTTAGTAACCTTTGGTTTATCCTTCTGGTCACAACTGAACTAATTTGTTACTAGGTTCGCAAAACCTAATACATACTTGCATATATATTAGTTCTTCGCAAAAACAGTATTTAACTGTAATATATTGAATTGAATGATGTCATGCTTACCGCGAAATGTGATAATTAATATCGATGAAGGCCAGAGTGTATGGTTTAACTGGAGTAACAGGTGTTCGGAAATTGTTGTAATTCTCAATTTGGGTGAACTTTAGCATAAATTTATATACATCAGGTTGGTATCATGTACCGACTCGGAAACCATAGTGTTAGTATCCGGTACTCATCGATTTCGGACAAAAGGGTATCGGTTACTAAAACAATAGCCATAGTGTTAGTATCCTTTACAGACTCGGTATATATATTATATAGTGTGAGTTAGCGTTGAAGTCGCATTGTCGTAGACTATACGATGTTAGCTTCACTATTGCAGGTTTACACATTCGTCTTGGAGATTTTACCGCCCTATTATCCAACATTCTTGACCAAAATATATAGTGTTTAATGGGCGTAATACCGGCTCCTACTGATGAGTCGCCAGTAAGCACGAAACGAATGTGCATGAGATTATACATTCCGTTCATGCTGCCTTTGGTTTATCCTTCTGGTCACAACTGAACTAATTTGTTACTAGGTTCGCAACGCCTAATAAATACTTCCTTATGTACAAATTCGTCTTGTGCTAATTTGTGAATCATTCGTAGAAACCAGCACTGCACATCAACCCACTGAGTATTATTCAATTAATATGGGAGAATTTGATGCTGCAATAGTCAATGTGTATGTGTGTAATTGCATTTTTGAGTCAATTTCAAATAAAGTAATTAATAAGGTGAATGCAAAACCTACTCATTTTCCGTTATATTGAATCAAACTCGAAATTTGTTCCAACAGTATTATTTGGATATATGTCACCGAAATGTAGAATAACGGCCATTATGAACATCCGTTTTTCAGCGAAAGCCGCATACTCTAGTTTCGATCTACATCAGCTAGCGGCCTTTCGTGTTCATAATGATATTAATTAACGAAGCGTAACATATTTGTAGATTTTTGGTGTGTAGTTCTAATATGCATGCATATACGTAGTATACATGGCATAGTTTGAGAAAAATATTCATGTATACCCATGAGAATTGACCAAATCAGCCGAAAGAGATGGCGTAAGCTTACATATGAATGCGTTTTTAGCTTTCTCGCAACTCAGCAGCCGGAGTGGATAACAAGCCAAAAATAATGCATATTTTGTCAAGTAAGGTTAGGCATTTTGACGTATGCGATAAAAACCAGGAGTATTGGAAATTCCAATTACATGATTAAATGACCATTGTTTGTCTGCAAATTTCATTCAATCAACGTTTTTACTGGCGAAAATTATTGGCGCATAGTTAAAATTACCGCTGTTTCATGCCATTAAACTGTTTTGTTTTGATTGTCATTGAATCGTCTTTTTTTCAACATTCAATATTCTAGTCGCTAATATGCACTTCAAGTAAGGGTTCCTATCTAGTTTGAAGGCGTAGATTTTAGACACTGTTGTTAATCACCAATCTGCTTGTGATGTTGACCCAAATTGTCAGAATTATTGAGTTGCAAAAAGGGCAGTGTGGATACCAACTCTAATGGCTTCGATTCAGGCATAGTCTCTAAGTCTGTACGCAGCTATTATAAAGTAATACATACTTCGATGCCCGATAAACTATACTACGGAATCACAATTTGGCCATCAATCTATCATGTACCATAGTTGTATATGCATGTACAATAGTTTAATGCAAAGCGCAGTTTCAAGAGAAAACTTTCACATAATACTTTATAGCGTGTTTAGTGCGATAATACAATTGCAAAAAGGGTTCAAAGAATAGGCACAGTTAAGTCTGCTTCAGAGGCATGTGTTCTTGTGAAGTCCTCTTTCCTGAAGTTTGAAATCTCCGCCATTGCCAAGTTGTGTAATTTATCTTATGTAAAGTGAAACAAAATATGCGATTTCTTTATTTACCCTTTTTAAATTTTTTTTCAATTAAAGACTCTGGTTCGCATGAATATGCCATTAAACAGTGATGGAACAGTTATGTTTAACGCCACGCTATTTGCACTGGTACGCACCAATTTGAAGATAAAGACTGAAGGTATGTCAATCTAAATTCTCATAACCACTTTTCTGTGTCTATGCTGAACTTGACAAAATTGTGATAGTGTTAAGATAATTCGAAGAAGCCTTTGCGAAGATGCATGCTTTCAATAACCAGTTAAGCGTACAATCATGAATAATTTTGGCAAATCAAATTTAATTGTCTAGTGAGGCAAAAAGGAAACTCCGATATATGCAATTTAATTGCGATATCATTTCAGCCAGATATATAGATTGGCAATTTTTAAATTTTATTTCTGCTATGCATATGTGAGCATATTCCCAGTTGGTGTCAATAAGTTAAATTTAGTGTCATTATGATTGTCCAATAAAGCTACTTCAAGATCATTGACCAAAGAGAGTATCTTTAAATAACAGGCAATTTCAAATAATAAAAGTCATTTTTAAATTTTGCCACACCAGTTCTGAAATTACTACATTATCACATTAATCAAGGTTTCGATCTTTATATAAACACCTGACCCATTATGTACATACATTTTGCAGTATAAACTAATTAAAGTATAGTGTACAAAAGGCAATTCATACAGTAGACCGGTTTTATTCAAATTGGAAACTCATCACGTACATTACAGAATTTGCTGCTGACAGGGCTCGAACCTGGGGACGTCTGCTTTACAATCTGGTACCCTAACCACTGAGCCCTTATGCCGATAAGGGTGTTAATATCTAGATCGACACCTTGATTAAAATAATTGTTATCACCGCCCGCGCAACCAATGTTAGTTTATTGTATTCTATTAGTTTGTGCACAAGTTGATAATGTAGTAGTCCGCGGCACTTTTTTATGCTTTGCTTATTTTACGCGTCAATCTTGGTCAGTATGACAGATTTATTTAGAAAATCGCCAACAAATCATTATAGTATTCAGGTTTTCCACATAATCATAGAAATTCGTATAACATTGATGAATGTAAACTGATATTTCTATCCTTGGCACTCAATACACACAACTTTCAGGAATATACAAATTTATAATTTTCTTATCCTTTTCATCAGGCATCTCTTCGACCAAAATTTCTAACTAACCAAACTGAGCTGTGATTATAGGCCAACCATCATACTACCTGAGGAGATTATATTTATTAACTTTGCTAATTTATACTGACAAAATAAGTATCATAATCTTTTCACAAATCTTCACTTCAATATAATTTCCACAGCTGGCATGGTGTGTGAACTATAGGTACAGATCGTCGGCTTCTATTTAGAACTTAAGGTCGAAGATATGTAAAATGGGCTGCACCTAAAATAAAGGCTGTCAAAATAAAGTTGATATGTGACTGATAATAGCATGTATTCTGCGGAAGGAGTGATACAGTAGTATGAAATTTTGACTGTGAAGCAAATATACCTAGGTCCGAGCCCCGGTTATGGAAAATTCGGTGTAGTACATGGCGAGCTCCAACTGAATATGTAACCGGTTTAATTGACAAACTTTTTTGTTAAAATAAGCACTGTTTAGTTTATTCTGACCAAATATATATCCAAATCCTGTCATAAAGCTTCAATTAAATATAATTATTCTAGGTAGCATGGCTTCTGTTCTATCATGCAAGACCAAGAGTGGCTAGATATAGCGCTAGATCAAGGATATGCACATATTCTCCAACGAAAGAAAAAATGAAGAGAAACATAATCTGCTATATGACTGAAAACTGCGCGTAGTGTACAGAATAGATGGCGTAGTAGTTTGGGTGCAAGCGTCCAAAGCATATATGCCCGGTCTCGGTAAATTCCGGCAGTTACTTTACGAGCTTCCATAAAGACGAAACTGGTATACTTGATGAATTGCCACATTAAACAATGTTTTTTATCGCCACTATTCGATCCTTCCAATAAAATGAATGCATTGTTGGATTCGGTTCAGATAATTTATTTGCAACTGGAAACGTTTGCAAATCCCAAATGTCCCAACATAAAATTCATTGATAAATAGGTCTAATCTGACACCTTTGATCAGAGTCTAATTATTGGTAACGTACAAGAAAATATAATTTTAAATAATTAGGATTCGAGGTAATCTGTTTGATGAACGTTAATGAAAATCATGTAATACATTCATCGAGAAATAACATTGCTCATTAAACGTCTGGTTCACATTTGAGCGAAGCACGTTTACTTTTGTCTTACTAAACTAGTGTCTCTTTTAAAAAGGCTGTGTGTAATGACTATTTAACTGCGTGCAGAACATTCCTTTACTCAGTGGTTTGGTGAACAGTAAACAGGAATTAAATCTACGCTATGTGTATTTTTTCCTTTACTGTGAAAACGCTGCAGTGTGTCAAAGACATTTCAGCTTAGAAAAGCCTGAATCGGTACTTGATTTTCGTGGTCAGAAACCAATGTAGGTGGCCCTATCATGAATGACGATAAGACTGAATTGGATAACACCTATCGCAAATAAATGCGCTGTTGTAGTAAATTTACGCGGTCATTGGTCTTGCTGTAGTAGGCAACCTGTGAAACTAATGAGTAATATATTTCAACTCTACTTTTGATAGATTTTACCACCAGAATAAACTATCAATTTATTAAACATTTAAAATTGTACTTAAAAGTCGTTAATTTAATGGTTTGGCAAAACAAACCTCTGCAATTCCTATCCTGCATTAATGAGCTGTGTGTGCTCGTGTGTCTGAATGGAATATGATATTTCCTTTCTGTTTTTGTATGCTCTTTGATACATTTTAAATATAAATATACATCTGCAGTCATGCTGAAATGATATCTCAACAAATTTTACTGATGCATTTTTTGTTTTCCTTTGTTTAATATTTAATTTTATAGGTGCACCAGTTGATCAGTTAAACGAGGAGCTGCGGAAAGTTATCAAAAAGATATGGAAACGTACGAGTCCGAAGCTGTTGGATCAAGTTGTGCCTCCTGCAGGTGGTAGGTTAAATTTGGAACATTTATACTTTTTAGTTTGTAATAAACTAATATAGAGGTGGATTTTTATTTGCTTACTAGAACGGGTATATGCAAAATATTTGTGTTTCATAAGTCGCTGAATCCTAATTCTTTTGTCGATACACATCTTGTCTCTGAGACCGATAACAGGATTCCTATGCAGTCATTAAACGATGTATCAGTAATGTTAAACATTTCACTAGTCACCTTTTATGAACTAGTTTTATACATCACTAGTTAAGTGATATATATAAATCATGTCAACTGATCTGCAATGAAAAACACTCTCTGTTTACCAGTCACATTGCATCGTTGAACTGCAGCCAGATTCATGTGTTCGTTTTTCTCTAAAATGATAGCGCCATGACACGTTTAAAATCGATTGATGGTTATAACATTTAAATATGCATGCATTTCAAATTATGTTATTAATACAAAATTGGGCTATTTAACCGTACTTTTTACAAAAAAAGCAATTTCGGGCAGTTTGTCCATTTTTAATATCATTATGGTTTATGGACTAAATTTAAATATTATATTTATATGTCAACCGGATTGTCATTGTTTTCAAGTGATTTTAACAAAGTCCATTATAGTATTTGCTTACATTTAGTTATGATTGAGCTTTGCAATATCCGAAACTTCCCACCTGATGACCATGTGGACCCTAACTATTTGTATTCGCAACGATAGTATGAATGTTGGCAATAACACCCGTACAGAATCCTCTTTTCTCATGTGGCACAATTTATGCGGTTTTGCATCATAGTGGACTTTAGAATGTAAATAAGCTGTGACGGAATGGGAACAAGCATGCAGTACACGCCGAGCAGATTCTTGCTGTGTATAGGTACTTTGTCCATCAATACTTCAAAACCAGGCGCTCCTGACAGATGAGACTTGTCGGCCTCGAATGGCAGGCTATCGAGGAGGAGGGCAGCTTTTAACTTGAATCTTCTATCTCCACTAGGGAATAGGCATCTACACATAACTGTAAACACTTCTCATAATGTTGCAATAGTATACCATCATTTGTTGGCTAAGACTAAAAGAATTTTAAGTGTCAGCCAAAGTCATATTGCTTGAGTTATCTAATTAAAATTGTTGTAAATCGTAGAAACTACATTTGAGAACATACTTAAGTTATTAACTATTATGAAGCATATATTGAAAATATAGATAGAAAATACTCACTTACCTTATCGGAAGAGTCTAGACATTTGTTAAATGCTCTAGATTCTTTTAAAACTGACTTAACTTGCGAGATATTAATGAAAATAGACAAAAGTATGCACAGATCACAAACTGAAACCCGACAATTTTAGAGCTCAATGGCCATAATCCGAGCTATGAAACCAATCACACAATAATTTGATAACTATCTGCTGATTTTTTCTTTATTCAAATCATTTTGCAATTAATTATTTTTTTCTCATTGTGTTTCTTTTTCTTGCTTGTCTGGTGTGTTCTTCTTGATGCCGTTTATTGAAACTTTCGAAATCTTCATCCTGCATGCGAAAATCTTGGCGCGAATATTATTTGCTGTACTGGCCAATTACGGACAACGGCTGTCTTTTGATGCTGACAAGAACATGGCGGCAGTTTTTTTTAAATTTTTACATATTGTTATTGGTGGTTCGCTTTTTTTGTAAATAACTATATTTTTATTCAGATAAATTTATTTCATCTTATTAATTCTAGATTTTTTTACATTAAAAAATAATTGCATAGAGTATAACCATGACTAGTATACAAGATAGCAGACTGATGAATTCAACGAAACGAATACAACATTAATTCGCAGGATTCAAACTTAAAATAATTTCGAATTGCGAGCCATATGAGTAACAGATGTATTCACGCATTTGTTTTGATCATAAAGTTATTTAGTATGCAGACAAAAGCCTCTATCTGCTTCGCGTTAAATCGCCATGAGCGACTATTTTCGCCGTCCTTGATAGTCTGTCTGTTTGTTGTACCTCATTTGCGTTGTTCTACGCACGTAGTCGCCGATCGTTATGCTACGCCAATTGTGCAGGTTGTGAAACTCTATTTAATTTTGACTATTGTTGCAGATCTCAAAACGTCTACTTAAAATGGACTATAAAAATTTTAAACAGGATAAATAACTTTATCTTCAGTTGTGGGCTAGTTCAATGTCTAATCTACTTACGGCGAATGTGTTTTTCGGCTGAAGTTCCAGAATCGACTTTTTAATGTCAAGATACGAAATATGTAATCATGCATTAAACCTTCTTATTTTAAATTGCTACATTACGATTTTTGTGTTGTGATACAAATCCTTCAAAAGAACAACCATCGGTCTTTGATTTCATTTACGTCAGAATTCATCTTCGGAGATCATCCTCAAAATGAAATTTATCAAATAATGCACCGACAGACAAATCTAATTAGTCATTCAACATGGCATATATATATATATATATATATATATATATATATATATATATATAACAACGTTTATGCTTACTAGCTAAATTGGTGTCCATGTGAGGCTTCTGCTTAACGATCATATGTTCTGACGGCTTTTTATTCTCACTCTTCACCTATCACTAAATTTAAACTACCTTCAAAATAATAGAATTAGCTGCTACTTATCAAGTTGCCAAAAGGCATGAAATGATAGGTTTTTTCAATGTTGATTTTGCATACCATTATGTCGCATTATAGACTAACTTGTTACACGATAATCCATGACTAAAACAGGTATGTACGTATGTTAGCTCTTCGCAACCGTGAAACCAATTTATGCGTGCTAATCAGTTCCTCAATATTTCCAACCTCCATATTAGTACTTGTTAATGCTGACAAGTTTACCCATGTGTAGTGAACCATTGTTTTCAGGATGTATTGCATTCAAACGAGACCAATGTCGCGTTTATGCAATTCGAACGACAGCATACATCTCCTTATTGATGTAATTAGCCAATTAGTTTATTTGCATCATTTTACAGAGTTAAAGGCTTTCACCTAATTATTAAACATTAGGTAAGTATTTTTTGTTTACATTCATTAGCAAAGTCACGGCAGTAGCTTAATCAATAATTAAATGCAACCGTAGGCAGTATTCGTGGAATTTTTAATTGAGCAACTTCTTATTTGTATAATCACAATAATTTGTGATGTAAAATGCAGATATATATTTTTTGCCGCGACGAACTAATATATATGCAGTTGTGAATTATGTATTGCGTGCATAATAATAAATTAGTTCAAATAGGACCAGAGTTATAAACCATAATCAACTTGAGCGAAAGGTATAGTCACATTTGCACATCCTATTCGTGCTTATTGGAGACTCACCATTATATGCCAGTAAGACGCCTATGTCCATTATATATTTTGTCGAGGGATGTTGGACAATTTCACAGTTCAATTCCCTATACGAATATGTATAAAAGCAGTAATTGAGTTAAATTCATATAAAGTCTTCGATAATGCGACTTGAAAACCAACTCAGCATATATACTATATACCGTGTTCTTACTGGCTATCAACACAATGTTTTTCGAAATAGACTAAATTTCACCAAATTTGTGAATTGATGCCAAATGGTAACACTCGTTATTATCTACACATTTTGTTCATGCTGATTTTGGTATATACCTTTGGTCTTATTTGAACCAAGCTGCTATTAATTTCTAATAATTAATAAATAATTATATATATATATATATATATATATATATATATATATATACATTATTTCTCCATAACCGATAAAGTAAAACTATTGTATATTTTATTAAATCTTGTCATGATTACCCGGAAATTTGTTAGCTGATGTTAATCGACATTGTAATTCTAATTTTTTGGCAAATTTAGCCTACCTTGAAAATCATGGTGTTGGTACCCGTTACAAGTTATTTATTCTGAAAACCATTATATTGATACCCTGTACAGGCTCGGTGTTTCGGAAATCGTTTTACTGAAATGTTTTGAATGTGAAAATGTCAGTTTACTTAAAAGGATGCTTTTAAATATGCAATATATTTTTACTTAGGTAACGATGATGTAACTGTTGGCAAGTTCTACGCAACGTTTCTCATTCAAGAGTGGTACCGTCGATGGAAGCAGAAGAAAGCGGACGAGGCTAAAGGATTGCCATATTCAGCGGTATCTATTATTTATTTTCAGTCTGCGAATGTTATTAATATTTTGTGTTTTTATTTCCCATGTATTTTGACAGTTCAAGTATTCGACATCAAGCAGATCCGTATATATATATATATATATATATATATATATATATATATATATATATATATATATATATATAATATTGATTTGAAGTCTACTGCACAAATTTTATTTATTTACTTTATATATTTTGTCAGTATAAAAACATTGTCTCATATAGCCAAGGAATTTAATCCAGTAGAACTGTTTCGTTCTTATTGAAAATTATTCAAGCAATGTCCATAATTTGAAGTGAGCAACTTGGTATATTACTTAAACTTGCGTATTGTATGCGGTATGGGTGGCGCAGGCTCTGAAGCAAATGTGGCCTGTTTTGATTCCTGTCCGGGACAAACTATTGACAGTTCTTAAAGAATTCAAAATAAAGATGAAATTGGTCTATTGGATGTATTTCCTTTGTTATCTTATACGGAAAATATATGTATACTTATTTATTTATTCATATTTGTATATGTGCATCAACTGCCTGAAGTTTTTCTATTTTCTCCGACTATTTTGGAATGTAAATGCATGTGTTTATGATTTATTTCGGTGTACATGGCATAAGTATCCGTTAATATTATTAAGGCACTAAATGATTATTTAATTGAATAAATTAGACGATTGCTGCTAGAACTGTAAAATGTTAGACTTTTAATTGTATAAAAATCGAGTGGCATAAACTACATGTAATTAAAATTTACCTGAGAAGACTGGAGGCGAGTGTTGCATCTCGTCTTCTTAAATCATGATGTATAAATTTCTATTTAATCTATGTTAATCAGATTTCTGTCTCACTCTGAGGATTCGCGTTTGCACCTGTTGCGCGGCCGATTGAAGAGTGGGAGAAGTGATAATTAATAATGCGCAATCTTAAGCTATAAATCTTTAGGCAATTCCGATTAATCTGAGTGCTAAATTGAATACACTATTCTGTGCTTAGATATTTCGAAATGAAATTTGGACAATTTTGTGGAATATTAGTAGCTTCACTTAGTTTACAAACGATATATTCTTTTCTTTTACTCTTTTCTCTTCACTTCTATTTATAGAACTGTGCAGATTCTCTCGAGGAAGGTTTATTCAGAATTTGTTACTGCATATAATAATTTTTTGCTATCTTCGCCTTTACTGAAATATAAACAACTATATGCTTACGCTTTGCAACCAAAAATATTTAAATATTACTTTATTTAGGAAAAATTTGCGCATTATTTTAAGCTTTGGAACTTATTGAATAAAATCCACGTCAATTGGGTGATTAAGCACAGGTTCATCTACGAGACTAGGGCCAATCCGAAAATTATCAACACGAATCTTTGCTTTACGCGATACGGTTTTATCTCAAGCCTATATTGTTCGCATTCTAACTGTAATCTTTAACGTGATTATAATTTCCATGAATAATTTAATGTTAATAAGATTCTAGTAGCTCAAGATATTCGGACTTTTTAAAAAAATAGGATGGGTGCCTTTATTGTGTTTCTTATTGAAGACTAATTAACTTTTTGATTCACAGCACTTACATTAATAGGTGTTGTCGTTTAGATACCCCGAGAAGTTGTTAAGTTATAATTTTCTAGTTAGTCGTTTAGTTTCTCGAAATATATATTGCTTAGATTTATTATGATTGGCGTACCATCTAAAATTCTTCCCTCAACGCTTTCATTAGAACTGATAGTGCTAGAGAAATGTTCCAAATGGATCCATCGATGTTTTTAACGAAAACTCTACATGAATGCACGAAATCAGTGACTCCTCTGTATGGAGACTCTGATGTCGGGTTACGCATTTATTCAAGTGCGATTGAATGTTCTTAATTCCTAATTGATCATTTTAACTTCTTTATCGCGAGTATGGTAATTTGTGTTCATAGAAGTGTGTGTTCTGACCTGCATCAAATTAAAAGCCCATGTGTTGTAACGATGGTTATCTATGACAGAACTACGGTTGGAGCTGGTCATTGACTATTAGTTCATGATGCGAATTTATTCACAGGGATGGAAATTCAAAGTCAATTGTGACAGTAGGCATGCATACTACGCAATGCTACCAGTAATACACAATCGTTTTGGTAACGTCAGTTAATTTAATTTAAGAAAATGTATTTAAATCTAAAACTGAAATACTAGTTTGTGTTAGTGTCTTCATAGAAATTGAACTTCTGACATTAAACTTACGCGTAGAACATGCGAAACTTCTCAACGCAAATGTCATCATTCAACTTTGATTACTTTAATATTTAAACTAGAAACCTAAACATAAATCATAACACATCAGTTTATTTTGGTTCAGAAATTTGGCCAAGGGACTCCGTTTGAAGCCTTGAGCACATGCTGCAGATTCGTTCAGTAGTTTATTCCGCATAACTTTAACTAAACAGAAGAGCTATAGCTAAACATTTTTTTTTGTGGATTGATAAACGACATAATAATGCGGGTGCACGAAGCCTGCTTGCTTAATTCAAACGCCTACAACAATGACGTTTGTCGATTTTTAGTCCTTTCTTATCGAGATCCTGGTGCAACAAAATTTTATTTTACTCCTGATAAAACTTCAAGAACATGAAGACACTTTTGCGCGGGAAATTAAGCCCTGTCTAAGAACTTTTTATGCTATGTTACCTCATTCCAGTTCGTAACTAAAACATTATAAATCGCTACACTGAAGAAAAAATTTGAATCTGTAATCTAGTTTGAATTTGACAAGATAAACCACATTTGGCAGCAGTGCTGAACAACTGGTTTTCTACGGATACCATCTAAGATGGATTTGTTGTTTCTGTTAAGTCCGGTTACTTTACTTAAATAGCTGCTACCACAATACGTACACTTAAAATGGCTTTATTGATTAGGTCTGAGGTTTAATTTTGACTACCTATGAACTTTTGTTTTACATTTTCCTCGAGTTGGGCTCCGAGACGTTTGCATCCGCTGTCTATCTGATGTATTACAGAAATTTCGATCACTGGATATGGAGGTCTTTTTCAATGGGAAGCACATCAGACAAAAAATTTTACTATCAATATGTAAAGTGTAAAATTTTAGTTTAAACTGCCCCATGTATACTTGTTGTCAGATCTCTTAAGTATAAATTGTTTTACTACTAGGTAAGTGTTATGCTTGAGAGACCTAATAACAAGTATAAATGTGGCAGTTTAAAACTAAAATTTTCCACTTGACATATTGATTGTCAAATTGTTTGTGTAGTGTGCTTTCCATTGAAAAAGACCTCCATATACAGTGGTCGACATATCTGGAAAAATCGGGTAGACAGCGGATGCAAACATCTTGGTGCGCAACTCGACAAAAAAGGTAAATAATCTTTTCCCTGTCGTGCAACATGCTTCTTTTAAATACCTATGAACTTATGAGAGCGATGCTTTAAGAAAAATAAGGACTAAGCAGTCATCTTTTAACGATTTAAAAAGCCTCTCAAATGTCTATTTAACAGCGTTTGAGTCTTCTATTGTTTCTGACACCAATTCCTCTACTTCGATGAAGGATTAGCTATAAATTGTTATTCTTTCTTTAATTATGTTTAAGCTCTTTGGCCTTTCTGACGGAAAATATTTATCTTTTTTATCCGGAGCGTAATGGAGAACGTAGTAGTTAAAATTGACTTTAAAAACACTGGAAAATATGTTGTCTCTCAATTTTCAAAGTAATGTCCTAATTTATCTTGTCTATTATTCATATTTTATGTCGAAGCGTATTATTTAGAAAACACTGCCTTGATTGAAATTAATAAAACCTTTAGCTATGTTTTACTTCATGTCTCGCAATTTACATCGTTTTAAAATTCACCGCGGGTATCAGACTGCGTCAGATATCCCTTTGTTAATAATTATCTTCACATATTAATCTGCCTAAACTAGTTTTTTTGTTGTAGTTACATTTTTCCACGAATGGACTAACCCTTACTAATAAATTCAACGACACGCTACCTCATTTTGATATATTCCATTTTTAAGCTTTCGTTTCAAAATGCGATTTCTGTTGTTCGGATGAGCTCATCTTAATGACTCAATGAGAATGAACTTCAGCAGGCAAGAATTTTTTTAAGTGATCAAACGAAGCTGGTCAGTTTGTTCAAACAAATGTCTTAGTTTATTTCTTTAACCAAGAATGTTAGATTGTCAGCTTAAGATTTGTTACATTGTTGGAATTTTTCCCCTCTTTGAGATAACTTCCATATTATTAATCGTATTTCGAATTTGTCCATCAGCTTTATCCCAGTTCACATTAATGTCTCAAAAGCCTTTTATCCTTCGTTTAGTTGATATGTTCGTGTGAAATCTAATCCTTGGATTAAACAGTATTTCATTAAAGACTTAAGAATGATCTCCTTTGTAGAGTCATTGATGATTCACAGGAAGTTATTTATAAATGTTGACTTCATTGCTCGAGACACATACACGCTAGGTACAATGAAACCTCCTCCAGTGAAGGTAAATTTTAAACCTAGAACTTGATTTCCAATTTTCTTATAGCGACGTTCGAGATATTCCACCCATGCGAAAGTTTATTTTCCAGATTTTGGGGTATAAATATTGTATTTAACGATTCGGTATTTAGTTTTCCAATGTAAAAAACTTCTTAGGGTAATATAACCTGACGTACGCTAATAATTGTGTATTATTCACAAACTATTAACAGTTCACGAAACAGTTTTCGCTTTGTCCTTAAAACTGGCTAAAACACATTTCCTTCACTAAGATGTATAATCTATGGAAGCGTAGTACTAAACTATTGACATTCTATATATATATATATATATATATATATATATATATATATATATACTTACGTAAATAGACGTATATATATATATATATACCTTCATATATTTAATGTTTTTATTCCTCTTAAACAATTATATATATATATATATATATATATATATATATATATATATATATATATATATATATTCATTGTACCCCTCCTGTGTGCAAAAACAAAAAGAAATTTTATCAGATATAAGAAAATTATCTTTCTAATGTTCTTCTCAAATATCTACTCATGAACATATCTTTATATATAAATTGGAAAGCAAAACAAGATAGAAATATGTGAACAAAGAGAGTGTGAAAAATAGAAACCAATCAAATTGCGTGCGTCACATCCAGTTCAAGCTCAATGCTTGTACGTGCTTCTTCTGCTTACATAAATCCGGCTGCAATTTGTTTATCCATAAGGCTTCGTATGTGGCTAGCTCCCTTTTGTTTTTGCATTTAGTAATTACTTTGAATGCTACGTCTGGAGAACATACGTGCGATGTTTCGATAATGTGTTGCGCAATAGCAGACGTGTATTTACCATTTGATTTAAAACAGGCGTTCAAGTTGCAATGTTCTCTTATTCGAGTAATTAACCGTCTGGTCGATCGGCCTACGTAAGTTGATCGACAACTTGCGCATGTATATTGGTAAATAATATTTGATATCGACATTAACGGCTGTTTCTCTTTGATTGCTGGTAAAGGCAAGTGTGTTACCCTAAATAACACTCGTAGTTTGGCTGCATTAAATGTGCGTGTCAATGCTGCTTCAACTTTCTTTTGTGCCATTCGGGAAACTGCATCCCCCTTAAATGGGATGTTTAGGTAGACGGTTTTCTTTTCTGGCCCATAATACGTCTGTTTCTGGTTAACTCACCTTTTAATAATTGATTCAATTAATTGTCTGGGATAGCCATTAGACATTAAATCGTTAATTGCTTTATTATATTCATTTTCTTTAGAATCTTGACTAACCAACCTGTCAATTCTTGAAAAGCAACCACGAACTGTTGATAATTTATATTGAAATGGCACAAAACTGCTGTAATGCAAATACTGTGCAGACCATGTTGGTTTATGGTAAATTGTTCTGTTTAATTTACCATTAGTTTCTTTCTTTAATAGTACATCTAGGAAAGGCAGACAGTCATCTTTCTCGTGCTCTGACGTGAAACCGATATTCTTATGTGCTTTGTTGAAACTTTGAAGCAATGTTCGTGATTGCGACCTGTTCTTAAGTACAAGAAATATATCATCCACGTACCGTATATTTTGAGCACATTTACTTATCTCACTCTTCAATGATGTATTTTCTAGGTGCCCTGGAAAAATCTCAGCCAACACTGGAGATAAGGGGCTTCCCATTGTTCAACAAACAGCTGACTTGAAGCCTACCAGTATTGATTATAAAAAAGGGTTCAAGGCTACACTAGTTAATCAGGCTTCACACCTGAAATCGTCTAAATGCGCAGAGCAGCATGCGTTGACAAAGCAGCATCTAAATGCACTTAGAAATATCAGCAGAAATGCAGACATCAAAATACTACGCGCTGATAAAGGAAAGAGCGCAGTTATAATGGACAAATCTGAATACGTACAAAAGATGGAAAACGTGTTAAATGACAATACAAAATTCACACGTCTAGACGATAAATCAGATGAAATAGACAAGGTGGAGCGCAAAGTAATAAATGAAATTAAGATTTTGACAGATGCAGGTTTTATTGATGAGACCACTGCACAGAAGCTCAAGCCAGTTGGATCATCTACACCAATAATTTACGGATTACCAAAAACACACAAAAGAGGTTGTCCTATGAGGCCAATTTTATCAATGGTAAATTCTCCGTTTCATGCACTAGCTAAATGGCTAGTTCGTTTACTTGAACCATTACGTAAACTACTAGGTAATCATTTGGTTGCCGATTCGTTTGAGTTTGTAAACAAAATTCAAGATATAAATGTTAAAAACAAGATTATGGTATCTTTTGATGTTACGTCTTTGTTTACAAATGTTCCAATTGATGAAACCATTGACATTATAGTCAAAGCGGTAGAACACGATATATTACCATCGCCGGTGCCAGGTCAAACTCTACGCAAGCTTATCTTATTATGCACGAAAGACGTACGATTTCGTTTTAATGGAAACATCTACAAACAGACTGATGGTGTCGCAATGGGAAGCCCCTTATCTCCAGTTCTTGGCTGAGATTTTTCTAGGGCACCTAGAAAATATATCATTGAAGAGTGACATAAGTAAATGTGCTCAATATATACGGTACGTGGATGATATATTTCTTGTACTTAAGAACAGGTCGCAATCACGAACATTGCTTCAAAGTTTCAACAAAGCACATAAGAATATCGGTTTCACGTCAGAGCACGAGAAAGATGACTGTCTGCCTTTCCTAGATGTACTATTAAAGAAAGAAACTAATGGTAAATTAAACAGAACAATTTACCATAAACTAACATGGTCTGCACAGTATTTGCATTACAGCAGTTTTGTGCCATTTCAATATAAATTATCAACAGTTCGTGGTTGCTTTTCAAGAATTGACAGGTTGGTTAGTCAAGATTCTAAAGAAAATGAATATAATAAAGCAATTAACGATTTAATGTCTAATGGCTATCCCAGACAATTAATTGAATCAATTATTAAAATGTGAGTTAACCAGAAACAGACGTATTATGGGCCAGAAAAGAAAACCGTCTACCTTAACATCCAATTTAAGGGGATGCAGTTTCCATAATGGCACAAAAGAAAGTTGAAGCAGCATTGACACGCACATTTAATGCAGCCAAACTACGAGTGTTATTTAGGGTAACACACTTGCCTTTACCAGCAATCAGAGAGAAACAACCGTTAATGTCGATATCAAATATTATTTACCAATATACATGCGCAAGTTGTCGATCAACTTACGTAGGCCGATCGACCAGACGGTTAATTACTCGAATGAGAGAACATTGCAACTTGAACGCCTGTTTTAAATCAAATGGTGAATACACGTCTGCTATTGCGCAACACATCATCGAAACATCGCACGTATGTTCTCCAGACGTAGCATTCAAAGTAATTACTAAATGCAAAAACAAAAGGGAGCTAGCCACATACGAAGCCTTATGGATAAACAAATTGCAGCCGGATTTATGTAAGCAGAAGAAGCACGTACAAGCATTGAGCTTGAACTGGATGTGACGCACGCAATTTGATTGGTTTCTATTTTTTACACTCTCTTTGTTCACATATTTCTATCTTGTTTTGCTTTCCAATTTATATATAAAGATATGTTCATGAGTAGATATTTGAGAAGACCATGTGAAAGAAAATTTTCTTATATCTGATAAAATTTCTTTTTGTTTTTGCACACAGGAAGGGTACAATGAATTTTATTAAAGCTCGCATTTCAAAAGAATATATATATATATATATATATATATATATATATATATATATATATATATAAATATATATATTATATATATATATATATTTGAAGTAAAATGGAATATATATATATATATATATATATATATAAAGATATATATTTTAAATTTTGAATTGTATCTAAATTGGTCCTATTTGAAATAAATTATTACCAGGCGCATCATACATTATACAAAAGTTTTGATATGCTAGTTCTGTATTTGCTTAAAGATTCAAATCTGATAATTAAGATTTTTGTAAATCTTGGCATACGGGGTCCATTAAATGGCATTTACCAGACGCTTGCCTATCTGTGATTGATGACTTCAACTAATCGACGCGTTTATTGACCCAGTCGATTTCAGGATGATATTATTCATATCCCATTATCATATGAAACATTTTCATATCGAAGGGGCCAATTTAAAGTTAAAATGCTGTAGTTTGTTCTTGATTAAGCCCACTGCATAAATCAACAGTTTAGATAACTCAGTTAATTCGGCGAGTTTGTCGTTGCATTCTAGAATCATAATTATTTTTATTATTCATGGTTATGTGAGGACGGTATAAGGTAACTAGACCACTCATTCACAGTATACATAAATAATTTGTACTTAAATTTCTTTTCTCTAAGATGGTCCGCAACCGAAAGCTGATTGGCACCGTCTGTCCGTAGTCTGGGTTTGAAGTGCACTTAGCGAACGTTTACTTTAGCTGCCCACATTTATTCTTTGTGGATTTGATCGCATTTTTCTTGTGCGGGACAATAGATAGCACTCTTAGGTCGGTAAAATCTTGAATTTTTATCGTTTTCAGTTGCTCGCTTATTGACTTCGATTGATGGGTTCTCACTTGTCCCTTTTTTTGAGCCTTTTATCAGCTGATTGACTATAAATGACGTTGGATCAAGATTTTCCATTGTTCTTTGCCCAATATTTCGAGACTTCATTTCCAGTCTCATCTTCAGGGTTGACACAATACGCACAGGAGTAAAACACAACTCCTGTGCGTATTGTGTCAACCCTGAAGATGAGACTGGAAATGAAGTCTCGAAATATTGGGCAAAGAACAATGGAAAATCTTGATCCAACGTCATTTTCAGTCAATCAGCTGATAAAAGGCTCAAAAATGAAGGGACAAATGAGAACCCATCAATCGAAGCCAATAAGCGAGCAACTGAAAACGATAAAAATTCAAGATTTTACCGACCTAAGAATGCTATCTATTGTCCCGCACAAGAAAAATGTGATAAAATCCACAATAAGAAGGACGGCACTGAGCAAAAAGCTTCAACATTCAAATTATATTTACTCTTTGTATTTGTTATGCTTTCTCAGATTGTGTCGCTATTCGTCTAATACTGTTAACTGCGCAGTAAAACTCAACTCGTGGTTAAACGAGGAATAGCATATCTGTACGCAGCTGGTACTTCAAAGGTTCTTACCAGCGTCTTGGATACTTGTTCGGTTCTACTGGTCGTCTTGTCGGAAATGCTTGTGTTTACGGACTGCACCATATTCTCATTTCCTGTGTGAAACTTAAGTAAGAGTCTGAATTTAGCAGAAAGCGGGGTTGAAGGTAGTGATCTTCTATATCGGCATAAGTTAAAATTAAAAAAAACAAATCCAATAGCTCGCTGATTATTTCTGAACTAGATTAATGTCAAACAAATCAACCATTATTGAGTTCTTTCGTATAATAGAACTTCTGTGAAAATATTTTCTCATCCTTTGTGACTTATTTTTGGAGGCATCCTAATCCTGGTTCTTTCGGAAGTGTTTCTTGGCGCGCACTATTTATCAATAACTTTGAGATGACGAAATGCTTAAATCATTTAGTTATCTATAAACTAACGCCGGCTGGATTTATTGTGTAAAGGCCTAGTATATTTATCAAAATAATTATTCAATTTAGTCTCAAACGCTGTTTTGTGATATAAATTTGACTAGTACGCATTTAAAATTAACTGCCGTCTTTGAAATTTTGCTCAGTTTTTGCAGAATGGCATAGTCGAAGACCGATTTTTTAAAGGAAAACAAATATACAACCAGATTTGTCGTCTTGTGATCCGTAAAATTTAAACAAAATACTATTAGATTATGTTCAAAAAATTTTCGTCAAAGCCATTTAACTAAATACATGTTTAAATTTGCTGGCAGTTAGGAATAGACACCTAGCGCATCGGCAAACAGCTAAACTATTTTTTTCAATAAAAATTGCTTGCGCGGGTGGTGGTTACAATTCATTAAAATATGCTTGCGAGCTTCAGTAAACCAATCCCATTGTATTTAGCCAGTCGTAGGACAACATAGCAAAACAACCACCTGTCGCACGAACTGACGCGTTTCGACCTTCCATGATAATCATTAGAGTACGACGGCCAACTTACTATCGAGGATCACACCGCATTGAATATATATGGAAATCAAATTTAGATATGCGGCTCTCACCTCTAGCAGTCATGCATACATTGAACTTGACTGTAAATGTCGGCTGCACAATTTCTATGCAGTCACGCACATTAACTGCTTGCAGCTTTCGCCACACATACATATATAGGCAATACAATTTAACAATAATTGATTGCGCGGGTGGTGGTAACAATTCTTTAAATCAAGTTTGCGAGCTAAACTATTTTGAGCATCATTCAAAGGGAATTTTTTCTCTCGTTTTCTGCATATTTACAACTCGTTAATTGAAATACTTTGCAGGTTCCATTAGGATAGTCCCACGCGTATGTGAAGACTTTATGTGAAGATCACTTAATTATCCTAATTGCCAGTTACTCTATTTTAGATAAAAAATATGAATGGGAATGGGAAAAAATATTTAAGCCACGGACATTTTTATGAAATAATTAAAAATTCGCTTATTCCGAGTTTATAACCAAATAAATATGTTGGATTTAAAACTATTAGAACGATTGGATATGATTAAATATAAATAAATTAGTGTGCAACTGGGTTTATCACAACTAGTTGTGCACTGGTTTTGGCTAAAATGGATTTTTCGCTGCAGTGTTCATCTTGTCTCCTGATATTTAGGTGCTCATTATCGAGTAACTTCGTTAGTCACCAACTCATAAAATCAAATAAATCGTAACATTTTTATATTAAGACGCCACACGATTCATTAATTTAACAACAATTATTATCTAATATTGTACAAAAGTAAGCAGGCGTATCGCTTAGCCGGCTGTCAAACTATCAGCTAGTTATAGGTATTTAACAGGTTTTGATTTGTAGTATAGTTTCAACTAAAAGACCATTGCTTGCTTAGATGGTGATATTTTTTTCAATCAATTTTTCCAGTTGGGCATAAAAACCAATCTCATTGTGTACAGCCATTCGCACGGCATAACAGATACTATCGTCTCTTACGTGTACTGACGCATTTCTATCTTCTATGGTTATCAGAAGAGCTCGATAGCAAACCGTCTATAGACGCGAAACGCATATCCATATACTTATATACTTATTGAGGATCGATCCTCGTTCGTTAGTTTGCCGTAGTGCTGTTCTAATGACCATTGGAGGTCGAAATGCGGAAGAAGACTGATGATAGTTTCTGCTATTTTGTTTGGTTGATTAAATACAACGAGTTTAGGTTTCATTTCAAGCTCGCATTTTGCTTTGAATTTTTTTTCAAATTTCTGCAAACTAATGAAGCAGCTAATTGTTCCTGCATAGCTCGCATTTTTCGCTCTTAAATCAGTAAGCGAATGAGTCAATCTACGCAGTAGGCGAATGAACTTGAAGATAAATTTAGAAATTTTTAAGCCATAAACTCATACGGAAATGAACATTTGTATTTCCGAACTTTAATTTCTTCTTAAGAAGCCTGTCTTTATCGGATAGTAGTCTGTAGAAAGTCTGATAGAACGCCCACTTATAAAATTCGCTTGTGCTCAATTAAATGTTGCTTATTGTAATATCATCAATTATTAAAAGATGCCTAGAAATTCCATTACTGCTTTCAGTGAATGATGCATGCTGCTATTTTCAACTATTTGTGCACATCCTTTGCATTGAGTGCGATGTTGACTATCGTATGATTAGCCAAATTTAATTGATTGTCTGTGTTATTGTATATATATATATATATATATATATATATATATATATATATATATATATATATATATATATATATATATACAACTTACTGCTGCCTTGCAGACTGCGCTTGGATGTGCAAAGGCTAGAGGTGCGTCCTCGATCAAAAAGCCGAGTGGTGAGGGGACACCACTTGTACCAAATTCCCAAGAAACTCCATGAAAAATGGAGCCGGCTTATCCTCCAAAAGGAGTCAGCCGCAGTAAAGTAAAGTAATATATTATATATATATATATATATATATATATATATATATATATATATATATATATAATTTGGATTTATTTTCTCTGGTTGCGTTCGCATACAATGCTAAATAGACTTAAAGCACGGCCACATTTCTATGAAATATATTATCGTCTATAAATTGACCACCGTAACTGAAATTTCAATTGCAGCCTTAGTTAATGCAATCGGATTAGTTTAACTCGTATGAAATCATGATCTAGGATCTCTACTCTCTTTGTACAGCCAAGCGAGTTCCTTGGAGTTTCAAACAGACTTTGATGCAATTATCCTCTGTCTTGCTTAATTTTATCACTGATTGTGGCAATATGATATCAAAATCGAAGTTAAACTAGAAGTTTTATTACATTTGCATAATTATATGTTTGCGATTGTCTCGATAACGCTCTCTATGTGTGTGTGCTTGCGTTTGTTTATTGGTTTCTGCAAATGCTTGATGGACTATCGTGTATGCTTATAGGCAAAGCGACACTCTTTGCTGCATTTCCGGGTAAGTGAAGCGTTCTTGCGCTGCGTACTGGAAAAACGCTCATTTAGCTTGATGTATTATTGGTGTTCTAAATCATGATAATAAAAAAATGGAGTAATCACATTAAATGTGTGCATACTAAATGGTGTGATAGTTATCATTAAATGAAATCAGATGCTAACGAGAATAGTTCGACGAGGTGTCATCTAAATGTGTAGATGCAATTAATGTGTTTTGTGCATCTTTTTTTCTTGTATTGAAAACAGCGTGAAATTGGCGTTTAAATTTTATAAAATGTATATGCAACGCTTGATAATTGTGCTCAGTCGATCCTTCTCATTTCCATACGTGCATCAATCACTCAGATTTCTCTCTCAGCGATGAGATTCAGCTCGCTCAAATAAATGGTTGTCCAGTATTTTAGGTAAAATACACACACCTTGACAGAAAATTTGATTTTGAAAAATTATTTCAGTCTCCATTATCTGTTTGTTTTTTTTGCCATATTTTTCGTTCATTTAATTAACCTACGACTTGTTGCTGTATTTATTTACTCACTGTCAAAGATTCATTCGTTCATTCACCCTGTTACTGTGGTACACAAATTTGCAACTGTACACCTGCCGAATATAGCTAGCGAGCCAATAAGGATTGGTAGATTGGAAAATAGAAATAGAAAGTGATATAAAGAAGCCTGGCTTCTTAATTAGAACAAAAATAAAGCTAGTGAGTATATTGGCTATAAATAAATATCTATTTGATTTCATGTTTTATCAATCGCACTATTTGTAATATTCAATAATTGCTTTATTAGTGAATACTCAATTGAATATATATATATATATATATATATATATATATATATATAAATTTAAGAAATATTTGAAGAACTGATAAAACATGTAAAGGTAATTTTATTTGCTTAATCATTATAAGTTAATTTTTGTAATGAACCGATAAGAAATCAGCTATTTCAGCTGATGAGAATTTTTATAATAACTTACTCGTTATTTCATGGATTGAATACGGCTTCTTTTAAGATTAACGCATTATATGTCTTGGTATAAGTAAGCTCGTTTAGAGCGAATTTCGTAGCAGCGTAAGTAGAATCCCATGGATGTATGCTTTTCGTACGAAAAGTTCCTTCCTTAGTAGCCAAACACTCCTCTCTGACAAAACGGTACTTTCCTTGCGATACTGTCTGTAAATAGATAAAAAATTATCGTAGGACATGTATATTTTAATTTCAGTGCGATGTCGATGGCAAAATACCTTAACAGATCGAATTTGTAAAATGTCCTCCCAGCATGATCAGTCAGATTAAAAAAATTATCAATGCCGAATCATTTCAAATAATGTGCTTGACATTCGTCAGTCCAACTAAGTCCACACGCCTTTAACTTGGCTTCTTTTTTGATGTTTAGAGCATCACTTTAGTAAAGATGCACGATTTATATATTGAACGACAGTTTCTGATATACAAATAATTAATCATTTGCTTTGTCATTCATTTTAGTACATGACAAAAAATCATTTTATTTTGTTAGTTTTGTCACGTCTGCATATCTTCTGTGAAAACTATTCTAACATGCTTCTTATTTTTGTATCCTTGCTGTCATTTTGGGTTAACTGTGCTATTTAAATGTCTACATTATTTGTCACGAAACAATGTCACATTTGTCTACGATTAATGCTATTTCTAATATGCATTTATGTTATTATGTATGTTTTGTTTTAGGCAATAATTATAGTCGACATGATCTGCTAAAAGTGTTCATAAATATACTATTATTTGATCTTATTACAGTGATGAAACGACAATTATATAAACATATTGGTAAGTTAGGTCAGAGCTGCTTAAGACGCATATTTCTGCATTATTCGTTAAGAAATGTATTTGTTGGTTATGGTGTACCCAGTTACAAGTGACGTAATTAATTATGTATATATTAAAAGTCAGCCCAAACGAAATGCGTCCTTGTATTTAGGCATAAGTCCCGTGCGTTTTGACTAATCAACAGAAAATTCTATCTTTATTTTGCGCAATTTAGACCGCTTCTTTTGTGTAACGTCATGTGATGTGTCATCGCTTTCATTGTAAGTGCGTCCGTTATTGACGGGTGGTCGTAATTTGCGGAACGTAGGCTCTTTTTGAAGACCTGTTAGTTATGTTCTTGTTCCAATCCAAATTAATTTCTTTTTTAATTAATTCTGCACTTTCAAGCAGCGGTTTAGCTGCATTTTTTCGTTCTTGCCTTGTACAGAACTGAAAAAGTGTTACTTCTTACTGCATGACCAGGAGTAGTACATGTTCACAAATTGCTGATTTTGTGCCGGAGCTACACACCTCTTTAATAGTTTTGTGTAGGATGCTAATTTATTCTAGTTTCAGACCTCTTTTTTGATCTGTCAATGTACTGAGCGCTGCAGATACGTTGAAATTTGTATATAGATAATGGTCTTGACGTCACAATAATAAATTTCAATGTACCTGCAGCGCTCAGTACATCGGCAGATAAAAATGAGACTTGAAAAACTATTAAAGAGAGGTGCAGATTCTGCACAAAAATCAGCAATTTATGAACATGTACTACTCACAGGTAATGCTGTTAATAGTGACAATTTTTCAGTTCTGTACAAGGCAAAATCGGAGAAAGTGCATCTGGATTTTGAACTTATTGCAATTAATAAGCTAAACCGCTGCTTAAACGAACCGAAAGTAATTCAAAAAGAAATTAAATTGGACTGGAAAAAAATAACCAGCAGGCCTTCAAAAATAGCCCACATTCAGCAAAATACGATTCACTCATCAATGACAGACCCACTCACAATGAAAGCGATGGGACAACACGTGACGTTACACAAAAGTACTTCTCTAAATTGCGCAAAACAGAGACAGACGTAGCTATGTGTGGATTGGTTATGTCAAATGTACAGTTGGGATTGGATGATCCAAAATATTATCGAATCCAGAATAATGGCTTTAGATACTGGTGGAAATAAAATTTATAAATAAATGTTATTCCATGGGGTACGCCGGTTTGTTCTCATATATATATATATATATATATATATATATATATATATATATATTATCAAAATGACTAATACACTTTTTTAGATGTTAAATGCAATTTCTCAATTCGACCGGGTTTGTTCTTGTTAGGTACTCATCGTCTGCATGGCAGAATTGTCTAGACGAAGTCTCTGCCGGGCATACGTCTGATTTAGCGTTAAAACTCATCTACTATTACACTCCAGCTGTGCACAAGTTGTCAGTTATATAGCAACCTATATTTTTGGTCAGCATTTATTCCAGGTGTATCTTATACGGCATTATTTTAGAATTTGAGTTCAAACATACAAAATATGCAAAACGTTAATGTTCGTGGCAGCCAAAAAATGTGCGACCGACAATTTGCAGTCAAGTACAATGTGTGCAAGTCTGTTAGAAATCATTGCAGTATATACAATTTTGCTTTCCTTGTACGTGTACTGCGGTTTGATCCTCCCCATAGAGCTTGCCGTCTTGCCTTGTTGATGATCGCGTAATGTGGAAACGAGTCAATGCATGTGACTGACAGTAATCTTGCAATGTTCTGCGACTGCTTAAATACAACGGGATCGGTTTTTGTATCAAGTTTGCAAACTTTCTTTAAAACAGCATAAGATAGATAATCAGATTCATTGTGTAGATATGTATTTCTTAATTGAACTTTCGTATATATATATATATATATATATATATATATATATATATATATATATATATATATATTGATAAGATGGAGGAAAACCGGTTCTGTGCAATAATTAGCGTATCTTTTTTTAAATTTCCTTTCCTGTAATAAATGTATTTTTTTATTGAAAGGTTAATTGCCATCATAGCATTGTCGTTAAAGGTAACACAATTTTTAAAATGATCTTCAAATTAGCAGAGGACTGGGAATCTACTGCTTTTTACAGTCAGTTTTTCAAAAATCAGCATCTCCCGCGTTGTTTTGCGAAGAGGCCTTAAATTTCAAGCTCATATTATAAAAGAGGAAGCCTTCATTTTTTGGAGTTTCCTGTACAGCAAAGTCTGTGGTGAAATTAAATTGTATTTGAGCTCACTTGAAGAATCTATTTGGTGCTATAAATGAGCTTCGTGTGTTTGCGAAAATTAAGTTTTTAAAACTTTTGTCAGTGCATGGTTCTTAAACCCAGGCAAGCAACTATTGTAAGACTTAATCAGTCACTTTAGAACGAAACACGTCATTAGAACAAGTTATTAATTTTTTGAAGAATAAGTAGACCTTGTTAATAAATGAAAATCACGCTTATCGGAGGAAGTTTTGCATTCCTGAAATAGACTGCGACATATTAACTGAAGCAGAGTTTGAATCAATATTTAGTCATATCTTTTTTTAAATGGATTGTGATGATATGCAACGGTGTTTTAAAGTAAAGCGCATTGGTTTTTGCCGCCAATTTCAAAATTGGTCACAGTCAAAGTAATCTTTAAGTAAGCCACGCATAGGTGCGTTACGAAAAATGGCCAATGGCATTTGGCGTGTTAGTCTTTCACCAAACAAAGAGCCTGTCTTGTTCCTCAATGTTCGCGATGAGTATAATTCTAAAGTAAATGACTTGGTTACTGGTCAGCCCATCACACCCAATGTATCAAGTGTTAAAACGTGAATTTTTATAGTTAAACAATGGCTTCATGGTAACTCACTAGCTGATTTAATAAAAATTATTGGCGTTTCCATAGATTAGCATGCGCCAATTATGCTTTGAAATATACATAAACAATATGTAGACAGAAGTGATAAACACAGGGTTGCGCTTAACTAGGATCGGGTAATTAAGCAATATTCGGTCGCGCAAAACAGTTTATTGTAACCACTTTTAAAAGGTTTCCATCTTAATTTGATAGGTTCATTGTGCTTGGCGGACAAAGCGTTCATAAAACATAACAGTATGTGTGATATTGAGATCATCCTGGTTTTCTGTCTTATTAATTTAAATCGAGAAATAAATATCTATTGGAGCATAAATTTATTAAACCAAGCGTGAGCGTGTTAGTCTTACACCTAGCAAAGGACATTTCTTGGTCTTTAATGTTCTCGATGAGTATGCTTCTAAAATGAATAAGTTGATTTCTGGTCAGCAGTTTGAAATGAGCTCCTGATACGATACAACAGAATTAACTGAGAGGATCGTTTCGAGGGAATTACCCTTTTTGATACAAAATGAACAGATCATACATGCAAAACACGAACGCCTGAGGCCGGTTGGAATACAGATACCTAGATGGTAGGCTTTATCGAAGACGCACAAAAATTGCATTCCGTTAAGACCAATTGCGTCAAAGAAAAATAGTTTAAAGCGCGTATTGGCCAAATGGTAGGATAACCTACTGAAGCCAAAGAGAAATCGCCTATTTCAGTGAAGTTTAGGTATTACTTACTAGGGTTATTTTCTCGAAAGTATTGAGTTTCTGTTTCAGTATTTCAGAAGCATATCTCAAATTTTAAACGGAGTGAAGCGCAGATAGAAAGATGGCTGACTCTATTTGTAATGTCCAGGCTTTCAATTCGTCTTATACTATGCCGACCAAAGTTAGTCTAGAGAGAAGTTCGGCTTTTGTTTTGATCACTGATCGACATATGTGTATGTGCACGTTGAAAAGAAAGAACTGTGAACTATTGAGTAAAGTGAGACTATACAACCGTTACGTTGGCCATAGATTTCAGGATTGCGATAGCTATGTGCATGCCGACGAACTACGTTATAAATTCATTAAATGGCACGCGAATGGTCGACCTATAATTGAAAACCAGTAGAATGATACTGAAGATTTTCTTATTGTGTTGCTCAAATATATGACTGATGGCAAATTGTTCATTTTAGTTTTGCATAAAAAAGCATGGACATCGGAATAGTAGCATTTCAACAGTTACTGCCTATTGACATTAAAAAATTCATAGTTCGCCTCATTCTTTGCAGACTGTGTTAGTCACTAGCGGTTACTCACCAAATTTTATATATAAGTTTAAACCCATTGTGAATGTATAAACAGTTGATAAGAAACTTGTTTATATTCACAGAAAAAGTAAAGTTAAGGAGGCAATAAAGCTTATAAAAGGTAGATTGCGTTCCGTGTTTGCATTCACCATCTTTTCGATTAATTCCATCGCCAAACATCCTCTGCTTATCGTGTATTAGACGTTGCTCATCTAGTACCCAATTGGTTCAAAAATAACCAAAAGGATAAAACAGAATCTGCATAAGTAGCAGCAGGTATAACGCCATATACCCACTGTATATTTGGGTGAGGAATGTGGGACAATTGGACGAGGCAGCTAATATAACGTCCTATATCCACTATATATTTAGTTGAGAAATGTGGAACAATTGGACTTTCCAATCTCCTCTACGAATATGTATACCAACAGTAGTGTAGCCAACTTAATATAAAAACTTCTGAACTGCGGCTCCAAAACCAAGTCACTATATACAGCATACATCGAACCTGTATATCAGTGCCTTATACCATCACAATGATTGCTGAAAAGGTGAATATTACCAAATTTATGATTGCCGAGTTGATACATGATACCAACACAATGGATTTCAAGATATGCTAAATTAAAACCACTTCTGAACACCCGTTACTACAGAAAATCCATACAGTCTGGCCTTGAAATAAAAACATTCACTGCAATCTACGCCAAACGTCGTTTCCAATTGGAATTGTACCTGTAGAAAATTATGCTTAGGTTGAATAATAAGAAGTTTGAATTCACGCTTGTCAGAGTACATTGAAATTTAATGTGTCCATATTGAAATTAATATTGCACGTATGTCTATAACCAAACATGTGTTGTCGTGTGAAATTTACATGTCCACAAAATGCTATTTTATTTTAATTAAGGCTATGTGCGTGAACACGGTCTCATAGTTAGTAATATATAGACCTCCAGAATTGTGGAAACAAATGTAAATTTTTCGTGTACTGAGACTTGTAAATCCCTATGCGAAACTGTGTTCATCCATGTTTGTTCTATTTAAAGCTTCTGTACTAATGTGTACATAATTTCTTTTTGCATTTTAAATTAAACGTTTTTTATATTAAATCAAAAGAAATTATTGTGTTTTATTTCTCTAGTAAATCAGTTGGTAGTTTGGAGTGAAAGCGCTTCCATACAATAATTATTACTTTTTTTTAATTCAAGAAATTTATGTATAGTCCCTAATCAATCCCACAACACTTAAATATTTTATTTAAACGGCCATGTATGTTGCTATGAATAACGTCAATTACACCTACCGAGTTGTTTCGAACTTCCTCAGTTTCCAACCAAGCAGGACATATAGCCGATTAGCAGGATTTCATCTACAATTTAGATATGTAAAGTATTTATATGCTTATTTTAATATATTCGGGATGACAGCCACTGCTTAACCTTTTATAACGTTTCATTTATACATTTCGTTTTTATTTTTGTTGTATTGCTGTTATGATACCTGGATAACTATAAATGGCAGCAAATTTCTCGATCGCTTTTTTAATCTGCGATATCAAAACAAGGATAAACTTTTTTTGCTGATTTTAGTCTTCAAACTTTAATTAGATTATCTGCTAAATACGCTCTTACTGTATAGGATTTTTTATGGGAAAATATTCGCATTTTTTTATAATGCACATTTGGTGTTCATATTTATGTCTAACACCTTTCAGAATAAAACAAGCTGTAAAATATTGTTCTCATTATTTAACTGTGCTCGTGGACGTTACTTCATGTCTTTAAGTTTTCTTCAAACAATTTTTCCATTGTCGATAACATAGCCATGTCAGTGTCATTGTACTATATTTGTGTTTTATCTATTTTTTCTTTATCCTTATAAAACCTAGTTGTTCCGCTATTTATTTTGTGAATACCTGCCTGTAGTCAACAGGCATGAAAGCGATACAAGTATTTACATTGGATCATGGCATTATAAGAGCATTTTGTGACATTTTTGTAAAGATTATTAATTCAAACTATAGAAAACCATGCACTCGGACCTTTTGAAGACTATGCTGTGTATATCCTTTCCATTACCTTTAAAATCTAGTAACTGACAGATAAACTCTGCGAAATTTTGTCCTAATTTAAGCTATAAAATGTCTGCTTTGCTACTTATGTTTAACCTCGACTTCCAGTCATAATTCGAATATAACTGAAAAGCTTTTAAATATAGCGGTGCATAAACTCATAATTAAATTTTTATTAAATAAAAACTTTAAATAGTAACAAATTATTAAAAAATTAGTGTCAGATGTAAGCATGCCAATAAAAAGACATTTAATAATTCTCAAGGAAACTTTTACGTGCATATGCATTTCAGAACGATAATAATAATGATAAAGATAATATTAGTAGTAATATTATTATAATTATTATGAATGATGGTGATAGTAATAATAATAATAATATTATTATTAAAAATAAAAATAATAATATTAATAATGAGAACAAGTCGAAATAAAAGTGGATGAAGATAAGCATTCTTGCGTTATCGTACATAGATTTCAAATTTTGGTAGATCTAAATATTTATACAAGAACTAAATTAAAAACCATGTATAAATTTGCGGAAATGTATTTCGATAGTGAGGTTTAATACGTTTGATTCAACAGATAGTCTAGCTAGTGATGAAATCTTTGGTTCCCATTTATTCTTGTGGTCGATAAACTGCGTTTATTTGTGTAGATTGTCCTAACCTACCGAGTCACTAGTTGTTATTTAGGCAACAAAATAGATACTGAGGGATCTCAAGGACTGTGTATTCTTTTAACAGTTGTTGTTACTAATGTTTTGAAACCAATACTCGGTTTTTCATGGATAGTTTACTTCATTTTTCGTTTTACAATCTTCGCGTGATGATTACAATTATTTAAATCAAGTTTGCAAGCTTGATATAAGAACCAATCCAATTACATACATTTGTCAATATAAACTAAGTATCGTATTTAGTAGACCGGTTTTGTACTTCTTTGGAACTCTTCAAGTACTGACGATAATTTTCCGCGGACAGGGCACGAACCTAGGCACGTCTGCTTAGGAGCCTGTGACTGTAACCACTAAGCAACCCTGACGCACATTACACATTATTTTCAGTTATATACCGACTAATGTTTTTGGTTAGCCTTTTCTTCAAATGGAGCATACGCGGCATCTTTTCCGACCTAAAGTTGCAACTAGCCACCCCGAGTTCATCATTATAGAACAGACACCACACTACCTGTGGAAGTGATCTTAATCTGATAATATATATAACTGAATAAGAAGTGATAGCGCGGATGGTCACAACAATCAATGTACGTTTAATAATACAAATGGTGTTTACAAGCATTTCTATTTAATTTTTACGAGCCAAAAACTGTCTGAGATAATTAGCTTGTTTATTAATTTTCTCTTTATCTACGTATATTGCATTTATTCTGCTTGGTTCTAAATTTACTTGAATATGATTTTAAATAGGACCTTTCTCATAAGCTCATAGGTAAGATAATCTGAATGCATATATTTATGTTCTGCGCATTTAAGTAACTATGACTACAATTTAATTTTATCTTTTATTCTTCGAGTAACTTATTTGTTTTGATAGAAATAAATTGGTGTGATACAGGATATTGAATGATTACATGAAATATGTTTTGACTAAGCTGACTTTGTTATGTCCTTCTGGTCCTATTTGAATTAATTTGTTACTAAATACGCAATACCAAATACACAATTGCATGCATATTAATTCTCCGCAACAAAGTATATATAGCTATCAAATATTTAAATGAGTAATATAAAGAAAAATGTTAAACGTGATAACTGATGTCAATCAAGGCCGGGTTTTATGGATTGGTTGGCGTAACATTTATTTATAACTAGTTGCAATTCTCAATAATGGTGAAATTTATCCTATTTCGAAATCTAATGCGGTGTTACCATTTACAGGCTCGGAATTTTAAAATTAAAGCATTCGTACCATTAAGCCGCTAGGTATATATCATATTTAGTGTTAAATATATAGTTTTAAAGTTAAATTGCCGAAGATTTTATATGAAGCTGAATCCACCACTGATTGTATACACTTTCGTATAGGAGATTTTACTGTCCAATTATCCCATATTCCTTGACCAAATATATAGTCGGACTAGGATATAACATGGGCTCCTACTGATGAGTTGCCAAGAAACACGAAATTAATTTGTAAATAGGATTCTACCTTTCGTTCATGGTGATTTCTGTTTATTCTTCTGGTCTTATTTAACAAATTTGTTACTAGGTGCGAAATACCCGATACACAATTTGATATATATTAGTTTTCAGCAACAAACTAAATACAACTACTATATATTTAATTGAATGATGTCATGATTACCGTGAAATGTGATAACTGATATCGATCAAAGCGAAAGTGCATTAATTTGCTGAAATGAAAGTTGTTAAGGTGTTGTGAAAATTCTTAATTTTGGTGAAATTTAGCGAAAATTGAAATCCAACGCATTCGTACCAGGTACCGACCCGGAAACCATTATTTTGGTGCCCTTTACTGACTCTGTATATAGTATATATGGTGATTTATCTGTGAAGCCGCGTTGTCGAAGACTTAATACGAAGTTATGTCTATTACTAATTGAACACACATTAGTATGGGAGATTGTATCGTCCAATTCTCCCACATACCTCACCAAAATATATTGTGGGAATATGGCGTATTACGGGCTCCTACTGATTAGTAACCAGTAAACACCAAGCAGATGCGTACATGAAATTATACCTTCTGCTCTTCTTGACTTTGCCGTGTCTTTCTGGTCCTATTTGAACTAATTTGTTACTAAGTCCGCAATACCTAACACGAAATTTCATAACAATTAGTTCTCTGCAATTAAAAATATATAACGAAAGGGGCTTAATTTTTATGGAACTTTTTCTGTCTAATTTTATCGATGTCTTCCATTTTATTTCGTCTGTCCCTCTAGTGAATACAGTAATAATCGGAATGATTTTGTTATTATTGAGATAATAGAAATCAAAATGTTTATATATATATATATATATATATATATAACCTTAAGCGAATTAAAAAAATTTAATCGTGTCTTTTTTAGGAATTTGTAGAACTTAAGTTTTGCGTGAACTTTGGTGTTACTAACACAGGATTGTTCCCAATCAATTCCTTTAATTGATATATTTCAAATACCTTTTTCTCTATCTTTTATCGTTCTTTCAAAATATTTCCATCAAAGGTATTGACTGGAAACAATCCTATATTAGTCACATCACAAATAAGGCAATTGTTAAATTTCCACTTTCGCAAACCTCTTATGATTCCTTTAGGCTTGGGTATACTCCAGCACCCGTGCTTTTGCTTCTGTCATTGATAGCCAATTTTGAACAAAGGAACTATTCTGGTATGTGCACAAATTGTGTACTGATAAATTAGGGCGATAAGAAAATTACGAGGGACCTCGAACAACAAATCCTTAAGCATTATATGTGAATAGGAATAAAATCTGTATGTGAGTATTTACGTATTTATTTCTTTTTTATTTTGTGTTTTAAGTAAGTTAAGCGTACATTGTGACTAAATTCCATATCGAGTATGAAATATCGTCGAAAGTGTATGTGAAAGATGACAACATAACGGTAATCTCATTCGGTATATGTTAATAAAAAAAGGATGGTAAGGAATCGTTTATTATACAAATGAATATTGTTGGATAAGCTAGATTTTGTGCCCCAGTCGTTAAATCTTGTTGGATATTGACAATATTCTTGTCATATTTGAACCAACTTTTTACTAGGTGTGCAAGATCTAACACACAATTGCAAATATATTAGTTCTGCCCAACAAACAGTATCTAATTGTTATGTATTTAACTAAATGATGTAATATTTACCGCGAAATGCGATAACTGATATCGATAAAAGCCAGAGTATGTGGATATTATGGAGTAAAAAGTGTTTAAAAATAGTTATAAATCTCAATATTTGAACATTAACATACATTGAAACACATTGTGTTGGTATCATGCACATTTTTGGTACCATAATGTTGGTATCGGTTACTGACACAATAGCCATAGTGTTGGTACCCTTTACAGACTCGGTATATTATATATATATATATATATATATATATATATATATATATATATATATATAGTGATTTGGCTTTGAAATCGTATTAACCAAGAATTTATATGAAGTTAGCTTCACAACTGCAGATTAACACATTCGTATAGGAGATTGTACTTTCCTATTTTCCAACATTACTCACTCAAATATATAGCGGGTAAAGTGCGTAATACCTGCTGCTGCTGATGAGTCGTTAATAAGCACGAAACGAATGTGCAAAAGATTATACTTTCCGTTCATGCTGTTTTATGTTTATCCTTACAGTCATATTTGAACATATTGGTTACTTATTGCGCAACACCTAATACACAACTGCCTATATAAGTTCTCCACAACAAAAGTATCTTAACATTCAGAAGCTCTTTAGTAAATTACAACCAGAAAAAAATGTGAAAATTCATGTGTTGGAAGAAATGATATATTTCCTGCAATGGATGTAAAAGAGTCTTTCGGTAATATTTAAGTAAAAAGTGTAAATTATTTTGCGGTCTTTCGATGGTAGAACTATGCTCTTATATGGAATTTGTTTGTTGTGAAAATTTACCATTTCATCTTATCCTGTTTTGTAAACATAGGATAAGTCATAATATAATGAAATTGGCGATGTAACTTTTCTGCCAAAAAGTTGCATCACTGAGATTTCCTTTTTTTTCCCTGTTCCCGACAATGACTTTTACGGTATTTATGATTACTAATATCTATGTTTTGCTCTTTCCAACATGATAACTATGCAAATTTAGGTCCAAAAGTTTAATCGTTCATTTATTTAGGCTTATAGGTGTGTACGTTCTTACCATGCATTGAGGTGTTTGCGCAAACAAACGTGCATATATATAACGAAAAACTAGGTAAAACATAGGTTTCTGTACAACTCTAGCAGTTTGTGTAGTGTGTGGCTGTGGTGGCTTAGTACCTGAGTGCAAGACTCCGAAGCAAATAGGGTTGCCTTTCTTAAATTATGAAATGCATAGTTTATATTGCTTATCAAAATTTAATTGAAGCCTAATGGGAGAATTTTGAATATGTATTTGTTGTCGGTATAAACTTATAATTGCGCCAGGTAGCAAAGGAAATTCATCCAGTAGATCGGATTTGTCCTTATTAAATAATCTTCAAGTACTGTCCAGAATTTGCCGTGGACAAAATTCGAATCCGGAGCACATTTGCTTCAGTGACTGTGACTCTAACCACTGCGCCACTCGTTCTGTATACGATACGCAAGTTTGTCTTGAATTCAAAATAAATTTATTAAGTGAGATATTTTTTATTATATAAGGACTATTCGGGGTGGCTTGTGATAAATTCAGGTCTTAAGAGATTCCAAATAGGGTCCACTTGAAGGAAAGACTAACTGAAAACGTAGGCGGGTGTATGACTCGCACTCGTGAATTCTATTCTAATAAGGACGAAGGGTGATGTTTATATATATATATATATATATATATATATATATATATATAAATAAAAATTTGCTTATCTGTTTGTTATTAACTGTGTATGTCGATTTTTTGCCTTTTTTTTTCTATACAGGTGGGATAAAAATTTGGTACTCTTGTATACTTTATGACTATCTGTTTTGGCTTCACCTAACCAGTAATTTTGTTACACCCGCTTGTGATAGTCTTGTCCCATACATTCGTTTTGGTTCGATTCTACTTTGCTAATAATACATACATAATATTATATGTATTACGCAAAAGACGTCGAGGGTAAGTTTATGCTTCTCGGGTATACATGGTCCTCGGGATAAGATCGATCCAGGGAGACTGGCACGTCCTAAAATGCAGCTGTTGCTCGCTTGATGACCACATAAGCATAGAAGCAAAAATATTCATTTCCATGTTTAAAAAGACTATATTTTCTAAAATCACCCGTCACCAACTTTGATGTCCATGAAGAACTTCATATTTATGTGTTATTTTTAATGCCAATATCAGTTTTTACATTTATTAATGTATGTTCACATGCATTTTTGCTTGTATGTATGTTTGTATTTGTGAATGTATGTGTGTATGCATGTATTTATCTATATATTTATGTTTTTATTGCTGCACGTATGGTTGTATAAATGCATGTATGTATGAATGTTTTTATGTATATGTATGTATGTATGTATGTATATATGTATGTATGTATGTATGTATGTGTGTATGTATGTATGTATGTATGTATGTATGTATCCATGCATGCACGTATGTATGTATGTATGTATGTAGGTATGTATGTATGTATGTATGTATGTATGTATGTATGTATGTATGTATGTATGTATGTATGTATGTATGTATGTATGTATGTATGTATGTATGTATGTATGTATGTATGTATGTATGTATGTATGTATGTATGTATGTATGTATGTATGTTTATAGAGAGTATATATATAAATATATATATATATATTTATCTATGTATGTATTTATGAATGAATGTATGTATCTATTTAATGATATATATTTCTGTTTGCTGCTAAGTGAGAGTTCGTGTGTTTTCATAATTAGGAAGTTTAGTTCTATGTACTATTGTCTATAATTGTGTAATTTAACAGTTTTGTAACAAAAATACAATCGGATATTACTTTTCAAGCATCGTTAGGTAAGTCAAGCGTGTATAATATATAATGTCGTTCTTTCAAATACATTGTTGCCTGTTTTTACCTAAGAAAGTAACGAAAATATTATTTATGTAATTTGAAAGGTATCTTGTATGAAGCATTACTAGTACAATGTAGCGGGTTTATAAAATACAATGAAAGGGGCATTTTTATTATATTCTAACTCAACAGAAAGATGTTGCTCTTTATATTGCTTATTTGGAAAGACATGGAGTTAAATTACATAGCAAATTTATATCCTGAGACAAAAAACTGAAAGTGAAATACGCACATGCAGAGACACGTATGTAAACACAAAAAATTCAATAATTTTACTTCACGAATAAGTTTCTTTTCGTATTTAACTGCAAGTAAATGATGTTGCAACTGAGAACTTTTGACATTCACAGCCTTATCTTATTTAGTAGTTTAAAAAGGGCCTGCAAATCCACATAGTTTAGGGTGTATTTTTGTATAAAATGTTTTCTCCACTTTACCAGCTTTGTTCTCTCTCAAAAGCTTTTAGGTTTACTTATTTTCACGTCAGTCATCCCCATCAACATTGCACTGTGAACAGCTAGTGTATGTGTATAAATATTAAATATTGCATTTTTTTATTGCAAGGAACCTATCCTTTACTCTTTTGCCCAGCAGTTGTTTGGTGTAGAAAAAGCATCAGTTTTGTATTAGCAATTTTCGTAGGTCATTTAAAAAACATTCTCTGAGTGAATATTTAATATAGGGCTCTTATTTTACAAGTTGAACTAACAAATATCGTCCCTTGGTAGGGCGCGACTTCATTTATTTTTCTTTAATCCATATTTTCACGCCTATTTGCTGATAAAGTTGTATTTAGTACTGCTAGACGTGGCGTTTAGCTTCCTGTGATAAGATTTGCTTTATTTTGTACAATGAACTACAGATTACTTACATTTTGTGGGATATTGGGAATGTGCTGTGCCGGTAGTTTTGCTATGTCGACTGACGACTGGCTAAATAAAACAAGATTCGTGTTAAGTTCAAGGTCGCAAACTTGAAATAAAGAATTGTTACCACCACCCGCGCGGTCAATAATTGTTTTATATTTTCGTCTGTTTGGTGTTGGAGCATTTTCATTTTTGAATTACGATCTTTCTGCCCCGAAAGCAATACGTCGCTGAAGAGGCGTGTGATAGACGGAGGATCATTGCAATCTTAGCTCAACAGAATATGATGATTCATGCTTTTAAAGTTTCTTGGCATGTCCTCTAATACTGCCTCTTCATTAACAATTTCGATGCTCTAATCGTAGCAGCCCAGAGCTGCTTGATATAATATATGTATAGACAACAATTAAAAAACGGTGAAGCCGCAGCCATTAAAAAATTACCTGTGTTAATAAGCTATTTAAATGGGATGCATCTGCTGAAATATTTTCCATGTATAACAAAAGTACTGACTGCTCGCATGCCAATTTAAAACTGATGGCCTTTTAACCAACAAAACGCCTTACACAGCTTGTCCGGAAATGTTTGTGAATTAAGATATTCCGGACAAGCAGTGTGAGGACGACTTCAGAGTCACAGGACCAGTGAGAACCTATCAGTCAATTAAAAAAATAGTCTGTGCACGTTTAAGTCTTTAGGAATCCATATTATATCAACTTGCCAGTGTTATCAATTGTCCCACAACCGTCAATTGTCGTATTAGCTCGAATGATGAAAGAAATACATAAACGCCAATTCCTCTTGAGGAATATATTAAAAAAACGCCTACTTAACATGATGGTATGTGATAAATTCTCTGCAATCGATCTATTCAATATTTTCTATTTTAACACGTCTATAAGCTGCTCCCAGCACTACCTGGATAATTGTGGCTTGTTGCCAAATCGGCGAATCCAAGACCAAACACAGCAGGCGAATTGAAGAACTTTCCCATTATAGATTAATAAATTGTCACAAAATTTAAACTCCAAATCATTTTAATTTGCAGTTGGTTATCAAAATTATTACCCTAAGAGTTGCTTCGTATAAGAAAGCTATTACTGAAAGCCTTCTTTATTCACACGTAAAAGACTGAAAGAAATTGTTCACCAACTTAATATTAACTATTTCATTGTGCGTATTTGTGTCTGTTTATATGCGTTTTTTTGCCTTCTGTTTGTGGCTGTTTAATGCATATTTTTTACAAATAAATTTCTTGTCCAAATTCTTTGTATAGAGAACTTGATTTTTTTAAACTAGTTTTTTAGTGTCGAGATAATTTTGCTATTACTTGTAAAAACAGTTCTTTGAATTAATAGTCTTTGCATGGCATTTCGATAGACCTATTTGTTTGTCTTTTTCTTCTCTGTTAGAAAATAATTTAGACGCAGAATAAATATTTTTAAAAAAACTATCATTACTCGGCGTCAACATCTCTTAAAATCGGCTTAGGTTTTGGGTGAAAATCTTGCGAAAACATTTTTTTCGCTGCGTGGTGTATACCCACCTTTATAATAGTTATGCTGTACAGTGGTACCTCGAGATACTAGTCTAATTTGTTCCAGAACCGAGCTTGTAAGTCAGTTGGCTCGTATGTCAAACGAATTTCTCCCATCTCAAATAACTGAATTCGATTCGAATCCGTTCAGGACCTATGAAAACGCCCCAACCCATTGTAAATTATGAATAAAGTTATGTTTTTTTAAAACAAACAAACATGTATTATTAGCAAATACATAAAAAATATGAAATAAAGAAATAAAAGAGTTATTTAGCATGATAGTCTTACTTTGAAGACAGACGAGTACGGCTGACGAAGGTGAACTGCAAGGAGAAGGGAGGGGGAAGGGATGAGGGCACTCTAGACACGTACGTAAACGGCGCTTTTTTATAATTTAAAACAATTTTCGTAACTTTAAAACTAAAACTACACATTCCTTTTTGGGAAAGAATTGTGGCTCCTTTTGCTGGTGTAGCACTCTTGATGACATCTTTCTGCTTCAATATCGAATAAATTGTCGTTTTACTGCGGTCATAGATCTTTACGAGTTCAGTCACTCGTAACCCACGCTCATTTTTTTCTATTATTTCTTGCTTTGGTTCTATCAACATCATCCTCTTCTTCCTGTCACCATTGTCTTTAGCAATCACTTTCTTCGGCTCCATGATAACACAGAAAAATGTTCAGTAATCATGCAAAAAAAGTACAACGCACAAGATACACTTCGATTTAAGCGGGTAACACGTGCGAGTGAGCGCGAGATTCTCTTGGATGATGTTTGACCCTGCGCGCCAACTAGCGGACGCTCCAGAAACAGGGCTCGTATCTTGGATTTGGGCTCTTTGCTTGAACGAAAATATAGCCAGAGCTCCGGCTCGTATCTCAATAAAACACTTATGTTAGGCTGCTCGTATCTCTAAGTACCACCGTTCTATGCAAATTAAATTATTATTACACGAACATCGATAAACTTCAAATTATACACTCGAAATATACTAGCACTGCGTCCGTAGCCTACTATATTTTTGGTTTAGTATTGTACAACTGCTGGACGGTTTTTAAAACGCTTACTAACTGCATTCAACGAAATTCATAATATATATTTATATAATATTTGGTTCATCGCAGCAAAAATTAACAAAATTCAATTATAAGCGAAAAGTGACAGGATGCTGCAAATGGTGAATACTCCAGTGACATTTCACTCTGCAGAATTGTGCATTTTTGTAAACTAAAGCACGCAAATGAGAATAATCTATGTGCGATTCTTTTTCCTCTCTAAAATATGGAATACGTTTTGTTAAGTCAAGTTTGCGAGCTTGAAGTAAACTCCAATCACATTATCTTTAACTAGACTTTGACCAACATAGTATTTCCATTATTATAATCAAGGTTGCGGTCTTCATATAAAAATATTTCGGCTTGATTCTCAATAGTCAGTGTTGCATTGCGCGATATTAACGATCATGCAAAGTCGAAACGCGCCGGTACGTGTGACTGATGGTAGCTTTGCTGTGTTGCTCGTCGACTGGTTAAATACTATGGGATTAATGTTTACTTTGAAGCTCGATAACTTGATTTGAGTAATTGTTACCACCACCCGCGTAATCAATGTTTGTTTAAATAATGAATACTCTTTTAAAAAGTGTCAATTTAGACTTCAACATCACTAAAATAATATTATTCTTAATAATATTATAGTATAATGCGGTCATAAATTATATAATTAGTGTTACAACGTATGTGTGGATAGTTTTCCACGCAATTTTCACCTAAAAATAGTGCCTCGTCTGTTTACTTAGATCCTAAAAACATGAACGTTTTACAGTTCATGACTGTTTAGTACGTGTTTCGAAAAATGTTCTCGATAATATGTTATCAAGTGTTTTTTGTAAAATAAAATAAACACGATTGTAATTTTTGGTAAGAACTGAGTAGTTCTGCATTGCTCTGTTGCTACCAACATTTTCAAACTTAAGGAATGTACTTAACATGATAATACCTAGGTTTATGCCTTTAAGACGCTAAAATGTAAGTGAAAAGCAAAAGATTGATAGTGACGAGACTAGAATTGTCATTAAATCTAGCTTAATTTGACATTATATTTGAAGAAGCAAACGTGTGTTATTCAGCTTTATATGACAATTTCAAGCCTTTGTTTGTATACTTTTTTAAACTTGTCGAGATCTATAGGAATATACTTTTCCTGATATTTCGTGTCACCTTAGCGTATACTGTTCGACAAATCATTGAGCTTATGAGTAAAATAAAATATGACAATAAGAAGATACGTAAATTTTTTTCCAAAATTTGAAGCATATTGATTAATCAAATTGCTCATGTGGATAAATCTTATTAGAAAAAATGTTTTTTTCGATCTAAACCCTGAATATTGACCTCGCAGAATGATTGAAGTATTTACACGAACTTTTTAATCTGGATTAAATGTTTGCTTACGAATAAATCCACAATTTACATCCTGGGACTGAAAATATTATTTTACGTAATTTGCACTTTAAAACTGGACGTTCCTATAATCAATGATGACGTTAAGCACGCCTAATTATGATACCTGTGACTTTTCAGAGAAATTGCGTTTGTTAAGTTGAGAAGGTAAAATAAAATAGAACTATACCTACTCAGACATTGTAGCAACTTGGTTTTTTACAATTATGTTTTTAAGTCCATCAATTTCATGTTGACCGTTTAAGAAGTTAGAGGACAATCAATATTCATTGTTCGTAGTACACTCATGGAAATGTATTATGTAATTACATTTATAACTTGTTTGAGGTGTATTATAGGTTGTTTTAGGTATTTAACCAATAATTCAGTTATTTATAAAGGACTACGAGCTAACTGTGCATTCGAACAGTTCTATTGAAATGAATACATTATTTACACTCGTATGTAACTAGTTCACTCTTCAGCTCTTTGTTTGTTAAATAAGAATGCAATTACTCGCACTTAGTTTGACTTGTTCTGAAACTGTAATGGATATATGCATTAAGACTTGCCTTTTGCATTTATTAGCTGTTGAATGTATATCGTTACATTTCAAGAATTTGCTATTTCGTGGCCTTTTATTATCATTAGCAGCAAGTGCTTTCAAAGATATTTATGTCTACTTACAAACATACACTCTCACTCTCTTCTCTTTTTTCTCTTAAATACAAAATTTTTACAACCTTGAAGTGGGCTGGATTGATCAATTTCTTACTTTAATCTGATAAATTTTTCTTTTTCTGGCGAATGAATGCTCAACTTTTAGTCTAATGTATGCAAGTTTTAATAGATTCCACGTATTTTGCACTTGACTATATATATATATATATATATATATATATATATATATATATATATATATATATATTGTAAGCGCACAACACTAGATCAGTTTCGTTCTTACAGACACTCATTAGTAGTAATAAGAATATTCTTACCCGCGAATTTAACCCGAGTGCGGTTGGTCCTGAGTCCTTCAATTTGTTATCTACAATAACGAGCTGCGCACAGTATGCAATGTTTAGTTGATCAAGTACAAAGCAGATTTCGGACATATTGCCATTTCCTACTGACGAGTCCTTTAAATGCACAAAGCGCGGACGTGCGGTGGATTGCAACTTTTGTTCATACTATGACATATTCTTCTTTTGCTATGTTCGCCATAGTTGATACAAGGATGCACATGTGGTAGTTATTCGCGAACAAGTAATTAAAACTATATAAAGTTTCATTGCATAATGCACTATATACCTCGAATGAATGATCAGTGTTATCGATCGAGACCAGAGATTTAGGTTAGTATATGTAATATATGGTGAAATGGTCAGATAGTGAGTATATGTAAATCATAATTAACTACTTCCATAATACGCATACCGCCAGTTGTCCCCTTTCTTTAATTATATGCAATTAGATACTGTTTGTTGTGGATATCTGTAATGTATACAAATGTGCATTAGGTGTTGCGCACCTAGTAAGCAATAGTTTAATTAGAACCAAGAGAATAAAACAAAGTCATCAATAACGGAAATTTGATGCTCAATCGTATATTAGTTTCGGGTTTACTGGCGACTCATCAGTAGGAGCCGGTATTACGCCCTTTACACACTATATATTTTGGTGATGAATGTGAGAAAATTGGACGTTAGAATCTCCCACACTAATGTGTACAGCAGCATTAGTGGAGTTATCTTCACATTAAATCTTCGATAATGCGACATAAAAGCACCTCACCATATAAAATGTATACCGAGCCTGTAAAGAGTTACAATAATATGGATTTCCAGATACGATAAATTTCACGAAAATTGCGAAATACTTCTGAATATCTGTTACTCTAACAAATCCCTACACTCTGGTTTTAATTAATATCAGTTATCACTTCTCCCGGTTATCTTGACATCATACAATTAAATAAGTAACAGTTAGATATTGTATGATGTGGATAACTAATATATATTCAATTTGGTGAATTTCTTCTTAGTCTCGAACATTGTTTCAAGTATCGACTGTACTATTCATAAATTTTCGCTACATTGCATGCGCAAATTTTCTTATTTCCGTTCTTTATATTTTCTGCCTATTCTCTGGGAAACCTTTTCCAACTGCACCTAATTTTGCATTCTTAATTAACAAACGTATATTTTTTTCTCAATTGCAGTGACTAAATGGAAGATGTTATTTTAAGTGTTGCAAACTTCACCATATTGTAAGCATTAATCTTGGCTTTACATATATTCTTCACAGTCTCTCACCTTGTGCATATTTTCGTTAAAAGCAATTTTGTGATTAAGGGTTTCATGTAACTTTATATACTAGCTGTGCAATTTGTTGCTTAAAGAGCATCACATTAGAAAATAGAAAGTATTGTATTAAAACGAAAATATTTACCGACGCATGTTATCGTTCGCTTTTGAGACTGAAAATAGTGCACATTATAAATCTTAATATTACGGCTATATGCTGCTCTGAATTTCTTAAATTTTACTGCTCTGAGTCGGCTAAACGCGATTTTCTGACTTATGCCACAAACTTTAGTAGAAGTTCATGGTATCGAGACTGAATTTTATTTCATATGGTCTCCTGTAATAAAGCGAAATAATTTCCGTTTTGAATGGGTACATGTTGTATTGGAGCTAGTGGTCAATTTACCTATCGAGTTTTGAATGCACAAATATAATTGATAAATAAAAAGCTTTGTTTCGTTCTTTTCAGAAGAATTTTTAATTCATTTAAATCAAGTTTGCGAACTTGAGAAAAACTGCAGTTTCTTTGTTTTTAACCCGTTCCAAAACTGCTGTAAGTCACACGTATGGACGCGTCTCAAACTTCCATGATTTTCATTGCAGCACGATGGCTACCAGGAGTAAGAACAGCATATTTTAATTTCTATACCTTCTATATGAATTTCGTTTTAACCTTAGTTAATCAGATTGCCGTCATACTCTGATGATAATCCTGAAGGGCTTAAACTCATTATAGCATGTAACTGACGCCAGTATTAATATGTTGTGCAACCTTTTATATACTATTGAATTGGTGCTTATCGTAAATACGCAAACCTGAATTAAATAATTGAGATTATACTTTCCGTTCATGCTGTCTTTGGTTTATCCTTCTGGTCACAACTGAACTAATTTGTTACTAGGTTCGCAACACCTAATACATACTTGCATATATATTAGTTCTCCGCAATAATCAGTATTTAAATAAATTTTACCAATATCCGCACAATCAATAATGAGTAAATTGAAAAATTACTGAATTGATTATTCGATACATCAGAGATAATCTAGCTCGTAAAAAAGGTAGTTATATGAGACTAGGAGTTTATGTCCGCGTCAGCATAGAAGGTTTAATTTTATGCACACTTACTTTAGCGGGAGCTAGCAAGAGGCCATTAACCAACCATATATTCATATTTTATAATGTGGAATAATTGGATGATGCCTATTTTTATACGTCCGCATATTATATCAAATTGGAGTACATTTTATATAAATTCAACTTTAGTACGCACTCAAAATCTTCTTTATATAATATGTGCGAAGACACTAAACAGACATGAACAAAAATAAACCGAAAATAAGAAAACGCCTCGTTCTGAGCACATGCTACTTTAATAAAAACCACATAGTGTGGCCTCAACCAACATAAATTATCCTATTTTCATGTTTCTCATAAAATGATTCTTTTAAATATGAAATATTTATATATTTATCGTTACAAGAAATTAGCATATGAGTTTATGTATTGGACATGCCCAATAATGGCGATTAGATATATATATATATATATATATATATATATATGTGTGTGTGTGTGTGTGTGTGTGTGTGTTTATGAATATATGTGACAAAATTATTCAGATTCTGAACTGGTAAATGTAATAACAAAAGTACAGTGGATACTATAATCTCAAATTAAGTTACTCTTCATTGGATGAATGACGAGTGCTGGATGGTGTTAGTAAGCGATTTCTATAAATTGAGCTTCAGGGAAGTTATTTGTGGACTTCGCACAGTATTGGTTGAGAGACTTGTCTAAATGAACCAATTTTATTTATCCTGATATATTTATGTGTATTGTTATCCATAACCTTATAATATAATTAACTTAAATTAGTTTGGATGTTTTTCTTAATTCGCGAAGCTATAAGAACCGTTTGTCATCAGCAATTAACTACATATTCTTTTGGTGTCAACTAAACATAATATCATTTATCAATCATATTTATGGAGCATTTTGTCATTGTAGATTGTGTAAGGGAAAAATAAACTACTCTTTTTACATAATTGGCTATCGTTTGGTCGACTGTACCATTGTTTTTTGCAAGTTTTTTTACTACGTTTTATGTACGAGTGAGAAATGCATGCGTTGTGTAGACAAAGCTTAGTTCTGTAAAGGATACCTCGGTTAGGTTTGCATATACAAACATACAGATGCAAACAAATACACAGTTACACACATTTTGATTATTGCTTCGCGTTAAAATGATTTTCCAGTTATACGATTTTATGTTTGTGCATATTTCCTCCAAACGCGTTCATATTTGTATGCTAAAAGCGCAATGAACTAATAAGATAAGAATGAACAATGGATTGGCTAGAAGCCTTATATATGAAATATTCGTTTTGGGATAGTTATTTTTATCACTAATAGCTCTTTTTCGCTCTGCCTTTAATGTCTGAATACTCAGAAACTATAAATTCGGCATTTGCAAAATCTATATCAACTAAAGCCAAGCTCACCATCACACGTCAGTTGTACTTATCATCACTTGCAATTGATCCTACAGCTTTCTTGAATGTTATTATTGGAATCTGTTAATCATTTTAAATTATATTTTTCTAACAGTTAATGGCTTTCTGTATCTGATTTTTAACAAATATTCATTAAAAATGAATGAGTAAGCAAATATGCCTATTATACAGTTCTTTTCTTGCGTTGAAGCATTGACATCCTCAGTTTTTCATAAAATAAAGAAAATGGACCCTTTAAGTTTAACCGCCTGCTGAGTTGTGCCCAGTATTATTATTGCATATATATATTCCACCTAAATAATATAAGCTAATGTTCTTTAATTGGTTTATGGCCACAGCCTGAATCAATCATGGCTGTGGTCGGGTGTGACTAGGGCATAATTCAATATCGATGCGTAAGCTTAGTAATGTCATAGTAATTCTTACTGGTGGATACATGCTAGGCCAAGTGAGTAGAAATCTCACATAGCGGTGGAGCTGTTCCAACTTTTTTGGAGCATCGTGTCTGGCAAACTACTTTACTACTTATAATAATCAAGACCGCAACCTTGATTATAATAATTGTTATCACCACCTGCGCAACCGATATCCGTTTAATTATATAAATGTTCATTTCAATACCACTTCCCCATATAGTATGGTGTCTGTTCATTAATGACAGATTGGGGATGGTTAGTTGGAACTTTGGTCTAAATGGATGTCATATGAGCTCCACCTAAACGAAAAATTGACTAAGCAAGTTACATTAGTTAGTATATAACTGAAAATTGTGTGTAGTGTAGTGTGCGGCAGGATAGCTCAGTGGTTAGAGCACAAGATTCCGAGGCAGACGTGCCCAGGTTCGTATCCTGTCCGCGGCAAATTCTGGCCAGTACTTGATGAGTTCCCAATAAGGACGAAACCGGTCTACTGGATGAATTGCCTTTTCTACACTATACAATTCTTAGTTTATACTGACATATGTAAGTAATTAATGGGTCAGGTGTTTATATCAAGACCGCAACCTTGATTATAATAATTGTTATCACTCACCCGCGCAACCAATGTTCGTTTAATTATATAAATGTTCATTTCAATACCATTTCCCCATGTAATGTGGTGTCTGTTCAGTAATGACAGATTGGGCATGGTTAGTTGGAACTTTGGGTCTAAATGGATGCCATATGAGCTCCACCTTAAAGGAAAAATTGACTAACCAAGTTACATTAGTTAGTATATAACTGAAAATTGTGTGTAGTGTAGTGTGCGGCAGGATAGCTCAGTGGTTAGAGCACCAGATTCCGAAGCAGACGTGCCCAGGTTCGTATCCTGTCCGCGGCAAATTCTGGCCAGTACTTGATGAGTTCCCAATAAGGACGAAACCGGTCTACTGGATGAATTGCCTTTTCTACACTATACAATTCTTAGTTTATACTGACATATGTAAGTAATTAATGGGTCAGGTGTTTATATCAAGACCGCAACCTTGATTATAACAATTGTTATCACCACCCGCGCAACCAATGTTCGTTTAATTATATAAATGTTCATTTCAATACCATTTCCCCATGTAATGTGGTGTCTGTTCAGTAATGACAGATTGGGCATGGTTAGTTGGAACTTTGGGTCTAAATGGATGCCATATGAGCTCCACCTAAAGGAAAAATTGACTAACCAAGTTACATTAGTTAGTATATAACTGAAAATTGTGTGCGGTGTAGTGTGCGGCAGGATAGCTCAGTGGTTAGAGCACCAGATTCCGAAGCAGACGTGCCCAGGTTCGTATCCTGTCCGCGGCAAATTCTGGCCAGTACTTGATGAGTTCCCAATAAGGACGAAACCGGTCTACTGGATGAATTGCCTTTTCTACACTATACAATTCTTAGTTTATACTGACATATGTAAGTAATTAATGGCTCAGGTGTTTATATCAAGACCGCAACCTTGATTATAATAATTGTTATCACCACCCGCGCAACCAATGTTCGTTTAACTATATAAATGTTCATTTCAATACCACTTCCCCATGTAATGTGGTGTCTGTTCAGTAATGACAGATTGGGCATGGTTAGTTGGAACTTTGGGTCTAAATGGATGCCATATGAGCTCCACCTAAAGGAAAAATTGACTAACCAAGTTACATTAGTTAGTATATAACTGAAAATTGTGTGTAGTGTAGTGTGCGGCAGGATAGCCCAGTGGTTAGAGCACCAGATTCCGAAGCAGACGTGCCCAGGTTCGTATCCTGTCCGCGGCAAATTCTGGCCAGTACTTGATGAGTTCCCAATAAGGACGAAACCGGTCTACTGGATGAATTGCCTTTTCTACACTATACAATTCTTAGTTTATACTGACATATGTAAGTAATTAATGGGTCAGGTGTTTATATCAAGACCGCAACCTTGATTATAATAATTGTTATCACCACCCGCGCAACCAATGTTCGTTTAATTATATAAATGTTCATTTCAATACCATTTCCCCATGTAATGTGGTGTCTGTTCAGTAATGACAGATTGGGCATGGTTAGTTGGAACTTTGGGTCTAAATGGATGCCATATGAGCACCACCTAAAGGAAAAATTGACTAACCAAGTTACATTAGTTAGTATATAACTGAAAATTGTGTGTAGTGTAGTGTGCGGCAGGATAGCTCAGTGGTTAGAGCACCAGATTCCGAAGCAGACGTGCCCAGGTTCGTATCCTGTCCGCGGCAAATTCTGGCCAGTACTTGATGAGTTCCCAATAAGGACGAAACCGGTCTACTGGATGAATTGCCTTTTCTACACTATACAATTCTTAGTTTATACTGACATATGTAAGTAATTAATGGGTCAGGTGTTTATATCAAGACCGCAACCTTGATTATAATAATTGACTGTTAGTCAGCTTAGCTGTAGCGCAAACATTTGTTTCATGCTTTCCCCAATGAACTGCAAGACTTCATGGTAAACAGTTATTTTGGCTCTCGGACACACGCAGCAAACATGGCCGAATACTAGAACACCTTAAACACCGATGGGGAAAGCGCTAATATAAATACTGGGGCCAAAAAAAGTTTCTCCTAAAGTAATTTATCGTTGTGTTAATACCATTAATTTCTATTAGGCTACCAACACACGATATTAGTTTCAACCGGATTCTTAAAATCTCGGTGAACGTTCTTTCAGTCGGTGGAATAGTATTGTAGGCGTGGTATTTAAAAAATATATCTTATTAAAGAGACGGGGCAAATATAAATTAATTAAGGCAATTACGTACCTTTGTCGACAGCACCTATCGAAGCAGACGTCATTTGATCATTGAGTGGCCGAGGCATCGCTTTGTAGCGAGAAAGGCTTCCTCTTGACTGAGCCGCGGTCAACGGCGGTTCTGGAGCTGGGCGCTTTATGCGTTGCGAGGCATACCTAGTTGCACTACGATTTTGTGCATCAACGTCACGCATGTCAATGTTGGCTAGGATTGTTGGCTCAACTGCTAAATTCGTCGATTCACGCGGAATGACTAAAGTTGACGACATTGAAGCACTACGTTTTAGACCTGACTGCAAAATTTGTGACGCCAAATTGGGCATCTGAATTGTTTAAGGACAATATAGCAAACAATAACAAATAACAGAACATACATTGTTGAAAAAGCATTAAAAATATTAAACAGTATAAAATGAAAAATTTCAGGAACTCCTATTTAGTTGACGGTTTTTACTTGCCAGAAAAAATGCCAAATTTGCATTTTGGAGATGAAAACAAAAAATTGCCCATAATTAAGGTGTTCCAAAAGTATCTGTCAATGAGTAACTGTTTAATGTTTTATGATCAAAGTAATGCCGTCCACTGACAACGTCCAAAGTAAAAACGCATAAGGAAGTGGTGAAAATTTCGATATATTGGTGATTGGGATGAACTAATATATGGAATTATGCTTAAGTTAATACGTAACTAGTTATAGGCTCATTTAAATAGGACGAAAGGGATATGTCAAAAGCAGAACGAATAAAAGATGTAATTTCGTATACACGTGTGTTTTGTTCTTATTGTCGACTCATCAGAAGGAATTAAAGCTACACTTTAAATCAACTATGTCTAAAACCAAAAAACATTTGATAGTTGCACCGTTCTATTGTGCGTCTCTTAGTAATAGCCAAATTTACTAATGCTGTTCGAACTAGTGACAGTGATTAAAAGCACTTTTCTTACAACTACGCAAGAACATAATTCTATGGTATACATTATTTGTTGCGGAGATCTAATATATATGCTTTGTATTAGATATCACATACGTAGTAACTTATTGTTTCAAACAGAACCTGAAGTAATGATCAAATTCGCCATAAACGAAAGGTATAATCTCGTACACATTCGTTTCGTGCTTACTGGTGATTCCTCAGTAGGCGCCGGTACAAGGCCCTATAGCCACTATATATTTGGGTAAGGAATGTGGGATAATTGGACGGTACAATGTCCTATACGAATGAGTATTCAAGCAGCAAGGGAGGTAAATTCATATAAAGTCTTCGGCAATGTGACTTCAAAGCCAACTCATTATGAATAATATATACCGACCCGTAAGTGGTATAACCACCGTTGATGCCAAGCCAGTTCATGGTACAAACACAATTTCGAGATATTTTAAATTTCACCAAAATTGGGAGTTACACCTAATTTTGAACACCTTTTATTCCAGAATGTCCATATGCTTTGGTCTCGATCGACATGATTTATCACATTTCGCGGTTATCATGAAATTATTCAACTGATATGCATTCAACTCTATTACTGATTGATTACACATTCGTTTAGGAGATCGCACGGTCCAACTGTACCACATTTCTTGACCAAATATATACTTAGTTTTGAGCGTAGTGTCGTCTCCTACTGATAAGTTTCATGTAGGTGCGAAGCTCAAGGTCACACGAGAGTATACTATTACAGAGCGTTACACCAGCACAATACACTGATGCTTCACTGCCGCAAAACCATTAAAATTCAACGTTGTGCATGGGCTGTAAATGGATCACCCATTCTTAGCGAATTTATTCGTTATTAGTCACTATATTCTATATATGAAATGACAAGCTCCGCAATCCTTCCATGATCGCGGTATAAAACGACATCGCCAATGTTTACTTGCAACAATGGAAGTTGCATTTTATAAATTGAACGCATAATGCGAGCCTTAATAATATTCATAGTACCCTTTCCATGTGCAAAAATAAAAAGAAATTTTATCAGATACAAGAACAGCTTCTTTCTCATTTCCTCCCAAGTATCTACAAATGAAAGGTCGCTTTATATATGAATTGAAAGGCAAAACGAGATAGAAAAATGTAAATACGAAGGGAGTGTGAAATAAGGGAACAAACAATCAATTGCCTGCGTCACCTGCAGTTCAAGACCTTTTAAAATTGATATTATTTGGTTACTAAGCACCCTATCTACAAATATCAAATCAGTCGTCTCTCTCTCTCATCAGTTCACTATTCCTCGTTAAGCTGATATTTGTAACTACTAGTTACAAAACGCCGGTTCTGATAACTAAAACGTTTTCAAAAAAATAAATTAAATTAAATCAGAAGATGCTGAGAACACTTCGAAGCCTCTACTAGAGCATAATGGACATTAAAATTGCTAAAACTTACCCAATAAGAGAAAAACTGTCATTTCGTAAATTAATTTACCTTTAAACTTTTCATCTCTTATGTTTGGCTTCAATGAAGAACGGCTGTGTTTATTCGGTTAAGTTGGTTATCCTATTAAATGTGTACTGACAAAGGCATTTATTGGTCATTTAGAAATAAGTTTTCGAATTTGTGTTAGACACAATTACGTTTCCCTATGATCATAGATCTAAGGCTTGATATGATCACATGGATAGTTTACAAACACTTCGTATAGTAGATCCCTGCATTATAATGTGTCCCGCAACCTTAGGTTCACGTCGTACTCTGTTCAACGAAACTTGAGGTCATTTTGATAAAGCGGATTTTTTCACTATTGCAACACAAAGGTCTCTGCTCATTGAATCCTGCAATATATAAGATAATGTAGATCTAACTATATTTTCGACATTTCGCAATATCATTAACAGTCTCATCCTCAGGAATTTCATATCACACAATACACTTTCACACAAAAATCATGGAAACTGTGCTATTCTCGTTCCAAACCAATCTTCACGAAATATTGTTAATAACTCTAATTAGGAATATGTTAAAATAAATATAAATTGATTACTTTAGAACAAGAATATCAAAATTGCCATAATTTTTGTGCCAATATGTACTCTCTATTATGACAGTCCTGAGAGTGAGACTGGAAATGAGGTCTGCAAATGTGGACAATATCGATTGATAGATATTAACTAGTATAACTAGGGCCTCAAGGAGTAGAAGACGTCGTGTTCCAATATCGAAAGCATTTACAGTATTAAATGGATCTCAAGCTTCACTGATCAGAGAACATCGAGGTTTAAGCGCTAATATAACCTGGTAGACTAAATTTCGTAGGCATATTATATCACACAAAGTTTTATTTGAGGCATATATAACATCAGAGTACATCGAGGTTTAAGCGTTAGTATAACCTGGTAGACTAAATTTCGTAGGCATATTATATCACACAAAGTTTTATTTGAGGCATATATAACAGTTATTTAAACGTTTTTGTAAAAGGCACCTGTGGAAAAATATAATTAAGCCGCATAAAAACAGCAGTGTTTGTATATTCTTCTAAGCTAGAGTGAAAATACAATATTACTTATAATTTAAAAAGACCAAATCCGTCAATTTACCGGAGTGAAATTTGAAAACCGTAGGAATGGTTAAAGTTGGAATAGTATTCAAAAATGCATAAAATTCAATGGTACATCAGCTAATTTACGTGCAGTAATTGTTTCCATAAGCGTCATGGTAGCTTTATTACACCTGACGTATTGTGAATTTAATATCCGGGAACTTGAATCTAAATTGAACCTACATAAATAAACCAGGGTTTCGCGGTTAAAAGTAGAGATTAAACTTTTCATGTTTCTGTGGAAATAAATACTGAGTGTTGGGCAAAATTCTATCAGTCCACAAAGTTCTCTTATCGACAAGGACCAAAACGTGCAGTTGAATGTCTGTTCTGCCGATGGCTTCACTTATTAATGAATAATAAGCAAACACTATGCGCATTTAATAACATTTTAGATGATATGAGGACGTACTTGCCCAATATCATTTCAATAATTGGTTACAAAATCATGATTTAGAAAACCCAAACGGCTTCATGTGCATACGCATATAAATTTGTGCACCGTGTAAAGGTTATAAAGCTGATAGACCAAAAATCGAACTACGCCAATATTTCCGATACCATTGTATTATAACTGTGTTCCAATGAAAGCTTTCAAAGTGCACGGTCAGTTAATAAATTAGAAAAAACGCACAGACATTTGTAAAACAATCTACTTAGTACATACGAAGACGTGTAACATTTAAAACGCTACTACATCGTTTAGTAAAGGAAAATCGATATAGTGATTATGGTTAAAAAACATTATTGTCTCTAATGCGCAAATCTTGCACATCCATATAGATTCCGTCGTCGAATTTGACAAAATTGCGCTAAATTGGGACTTTTATCTATCCAATAATACTCTATTTTAGGCCTATTCACTTATTTGATTTGTAACACTACATTGAACAGATTCTTAGCAATAGTTAAACTTTACATTTTCTATCATATAATTCTATTCGAAACCTGCTCATTCTTAAGCGTATTTTAAAAGATAATTACGCCAAGTACTGAAAAAAGCGCTTCCGCTAGTGTTTACATTTACGACTGATGGTCTGAACGTGCCAATCGTCTACGTGCTTCCTTTGTTAACCGCAATTGAACAAAGTTCGAAATTGACTGCAAGATTGACGAAGAAGAGAACAAATAGCAACACAGGTCCTGATAGCTTCAGAAGAGCTAACGAATTATTTTGCAGAAAAACTGATTGGAAGCGGGCAAAATCTGAAGCCCCAGCTACTTTGTCAACAGAATGCAATTTACTAATTAGTATTAATCAACTATCGTATCTCCAACTGATATATATCCAGCCTGTTGCTACGCTTCAAATTTATATACACTTAAATAAACAAGTTTGAACATATACACATCTCTAATTAAAACCAAACAAGCATAGAGAGAAGAAACAGTTCCTACAATTAAATGACGAAAAAAGCACAAGAAGTCAAACACAGTTACGTATGCAAGAAATACATGCATGAGTAAAAAAAAACAAGCAAAGCTTCCTATCTGTGTGTGTGTGTGTTGAAAATCAATGCACCACAAAATAATTAAAAATTGGAATAGGAAAAATATTTTTCAGTACTGGCATAAAGTTGCCTACTGTCATTCTCCTCCCAACAGCTGGTTACACGCAAATATAATTGGTACATTTTAAATTAGTGAAACATTGTAAACCCAGCATTTAAACACTTGAATAGAATCATTCTGTTTTCTTGTTGAACGCCACGTCAATCTGATGGCGATAAATTTGGAACCCGTAATTTGGAAGCTGTTTGCTGCTTCTTTTGTCACGTTATTACTCACAGTGAACAGGAAAATGCAGTTTTTTTCTCTCTATAGTTATTTGGCGCATGTGGTTTCAGTACACCTCTTCGTGTAACATAAATTTTTGTACTTGTGTTTTGATTGCGCATCAGATTCTTCAATATATCCAACGTGTGATTTATATCCTTAAGCATCATTTTTCAAGAAAAGTTATGTCAGTAGCTGAATAAATGTCAAAATAAAAATCTTTAAATGATATCCATAACGGAAAACACCATAACCACAGGAATCAGTAAACACTTCCAAAGTAAAAGCGTAAAAGAAAGCACATAAGATATATACGTTGTTAAAGCCAAAAAGCAACATATAGGTATCATGAAGACTGATTTATAAGCAAAGCAATACTTCATTAACTAGCTTATGATGAGAGAGTGAAACATACTGCACCTATATATTGTATTCTAAAGCCAACAGATTATTCCCACCACGAAAACAGCTTAATCTGTGTCAGCACATTGTTGATCACACAGCTGAAAAGAGGCTTAACGAAACAAGTTATAGTTTGCGCAGATTTTCAACCTTCGCCTACTAATCCGTGCGGAAGGGGCATTGGAAAGAGAGTAATAATGCGCGAAATACACTTAGAGCACGTTTAGGCGGACAATGTACACATTTCTGCTTACAAACAGTTTCAAGGCTTTAATAAAGTTAGCCACCGAGCAATTAAACTGTATTGTTACTGATAGCTTAGCTAAATGTGTAGAAGATCTATGGAAAACTTGTAACAGTTCACTAAATGGCGCATACTTCGAATTCAGATCTTTCGAGGAAGCGGTACTACCTTGTCAGTCATTTGCAAGATAATTCGTGTGCTAAATCAATGTATATCATAGATTGACCATAGATTCGTAGTCCATTGGTGGGTGTAACTTACAATGCAATACGTAACGCATAATTGTCATCAATAGTCTATATGCAAAATTAGTGAATGTCTATCAATAAGAATGCAAAATATATGGCTTTTATTACAAACGTAAAAACCATTTAATTTGATAAACCGGTACACATACGAAAAACATCATAAATCTACAAAACAAAAATGCAAAATTTCATATGAAGCATTAGTTTCTGACATATTAAAATTTATGGCTAATAGAAATATATCCTTCCGTATTCAGAACTTATATTAAACACGGACTACCTGGTAAGAAGATAGTTCAGTTAGAACCGAAAGCGCGGAGGTCTATACCGCGACTGGCGGTGGTTTTGTTATGTTGTTCGACGACTGGTCAAATACATTGGGATTGGTGTTTACTTCAAGCTCGCAAACTTGATTTAAATAAAATCTATACCGATTTCATATTGCATAAACCAACTGACTCATTAATTTGCTGGTTGCAATTGACTAATTAAGTGAAGCCAGCATAATATCCACAAAAACTGTATAGTTGATTGTGAAATATGGGAATAATTGACATTATTAAAAAGGTGCTTAATCATTTCGTAGGTCTAGAATGCAATTCCCGCACAAACTCAGCCATACCCAGGAGCTACGAAAGTAGCACTATTTCACCGACACTTCATGGCTTCTGTAAAGCCTCCCAGTCCTAAATGAATAAAAAATATTACACGTTCAGCATTCCTTTTAAATTAATGCCTCGAATTATGGATTTTGCATCTGAAAATAAATATAATTTTTTTTGTTTACGATTGCCAATTTCGTAAGTAAAGGTAAAGTTTGCCAAACTAATATATTTCGTTAGATATAGTTCTAGATCATGCTAAGCGTATTTTTAATAAACCGATGAAGAAATTCTAGCGAAAAAAATAGATTAAGGACTGTCTCTAGAAAACGAAGAATAGTACGCTAATATTAAGCGGAAACCATGTTTGCATTCTAATTATTACTGATTACTTTATAAACAGGAGTTCAGCTTCTTCAGCCGAGATAGCTTAATGTTTACCAGGATAATTTTATCTGAAAACTATTTTTAAATATTCGTTAGGTAAATTGAAAATACTTTGCTCAAGGAAACACAATTTTGCTATGAAGCAGGTTTTAAATTGATTGATGAAAACGTTATGCTTAGTTAAAAAAGATTTCTCCATTTAAATTACTAATGCACAAATATAACTGAACTGAAAATTATGCACGAGTAAATATGATCTATACGTCAAATCTTTGTTAGTGTTAAGTATACTTTATAGAAAATGTCAACAAAATGTTCATTTATTATAAACGTCTTCAAATTAACAAACTAAAAGCATAAATGAATTTTTAACATGTGAGACAAAAACTTACTTTTAGAAAACCAACTAACTAAAGACCCCTAAAAAATGAAAACCCTGTTCATCTTAAAATATTGGTACAGCTAAGATTTAAACGCAAGAAGCCAATAAACTATCACCAAGTTATTACCAGATTTGTGTTTTGACTAACACAGTAATATTTTCAGTTGTATTCATACTTCAACAAAATATTTCGGCTCCTTCAGTCGGTCCATCTCATCAGTTTTACAAAACAAACTAATATTTCTTGAAACTGGTAAGAATAGACTAACTGAAGAAAGCTGCCGAAAACGGCAGCCGAATTATTTTGTTGAAGAAAGAAAATATTTAGAATCATTACTGCGTTAGTAAAAACGCAAATCATGTAAACTCGATTAATCCAGTTTCGTATTTTTTTCATTTAACATCAAGTTAATTAAAAAAAATAAAAAGTACGTTACAGTCATAACACTGATAATAAATAAATACCCCACTTCTGCACATGAAAAATAAAACAAACGTTTTTTGGCTGCGTAGTACAGATCAGTTCTCGAACGGCATCCTAGTTTGGCTTAGCTTTTAAAGAAAACTTGTTGTCTAACAGAGCCAATGTTTTGACCATCGTTTATTTTCTTCCCAATGGATTTTTAATATGCAGGGGATACTCAGCGTAGCACGCTTTCTTCAAAAATGATCTTAAATCAGCATACCCAACGAGAATGGCACTGCTTATAAGGCCTTGATGATGAGGCACGGTAAAAATTACCGAAACAAAGATGATGAAATGAATGCAATCAGCTCTTTAACATTCCTCGCTTCCTTGATCAATTCGATCAAAAGGAAAACGGAACTTCGTCCACTTAATGCTTCTTAATTATTCAAACAAGACTATGCGCTACGAAGGCACTTGTAGAAATGGACAAAGCAAAAGTGTACTGAAAATGCTCTACACATCTTGGATGAAATTTAATTGAACTAAATCCTGGAATGCGGCTTGTAAGACACGCAAGCCAAAGCTAAAAGCTTAGGATTCGTTCAAGGATAGTAAATGTGCCAAAAGTTAACCAATATACAAGGATGGCAAAGTTCGCTGTGAAAAGAAGAAGCTGTAAAATGAATGTCAACCGTAGAAAAGAGCTGTATAGAGAAGTGTGTATGTTAAGGACATCATAATAGACACGTAACTGGAACGCATGTCCATCCAGTTACTCCGACAGTATTTTCCATAAATTCAAAGTAAGATAAAAGCGAATCGGTTGGATGCAAGAAGTTTATAAAGATTCATACGAAATAATTCTAGATAGTGTGTACATGTATATACTATTAATATAAACGAGGCGCACCAAATAAATGTTTTAAGACATCTATAAATTAAATTAGTGACATATTTAAAACAATCAAATCACCATAAATAAAAAGATAGAGAGTCACACGGTTATGCAAACTAAATCATTGAACATTATGAAAGCTGTAAAAAAGAAATTAAAAACACGGTTAACATTGGAAAGATACCAAAGCGGAATAACATCAAACGATCATGTAATAAAATTACAGGCAATTAAGTAGATTGATAGATACAGATATATAGATTTATTGAGAAAATGTGAGAGAGGTGCAAAGGCCCCTTTAGAGGCAGATAGATACAAAGCCAGATAGACAGACAGATTGATGGATATAAAAGTAGAAGGCCACATAAATATTAGATGTAACGAAAGCGTGACAGAATGTTATCATACCATTGGAAGTCTGAAAGTTATTAAAGGTATTAAAAGTCCAAATGTTTGTAAATGTGATTCATAAATTAATAGATTTAAATTCATGAAAAAAATATACAACACCTGACAATGGGCAACGCTGGATGGCAGAATAACATTACGTCTCATTCCTGGCAGATATCTCGTTTCCTGTAAAGCGAACATGACATTGAACGCAATATAAAATGCGCAAAACAAAAAAGGCGAAAATTCATCATGCTGTATTGTTTGAAAGCAACAAGTTTAAATGATTCAGGACAGATAATGATTGCTTAGTTATATAAGTTATATACGTGTGACGAAAACCGCAAAACTGCCACTGTATAGAAATCATGTTGTCAACGTTCTCAGTCAAATACAATGTGTTGAATATTTTGCGCAGTGCGGTCCTTCTTCTTGTGGATTTGGCCGCATTTTTCTTGTGCGGGACAAGTGATAGTACTCGTAGGTCGGTAAAATCTTGAATCCTGTACATTTTCAGGTGCTTTGATTATTGACCTTGATTGATGGGTTACCACTTGCCTCTTCTTTTTTTAAGCCTTCCATCAGCTGATTGTCTGAAAATGATGTTGGAACAAAATTTTTCACTCTTCTTGTTCCAACGTCATTTTCAGACAAACAGCTGATGGAAGGCTTAAAAAAAGAAGAGACAAGTGAGAACCCATCAATCAAGGCCAATAATCAAAGCACCTGAAAATGTACAACATTCAAGATTTTGCAGACCTACGAGTGCTATCAATTGTCCCGCACAAACAAATGTGGTCAAATCAACAAATACAATGTTTGTCCGAATACAAATGGAAGAAAACGCATATTTCATTTTCCATACTCCACAAATGCAAAGTCGTTTGACCATTATAAGTTTTTCTTGCGTGCTACAATGATCATCATGGAAGTTCGAAATGTATCATCACGCACGACTGATGATAGTTTCGAGATGTCGAACATCTGGGTAAATAAAAGGATATTATATCTTCAGTACACAAGTTCGACCTAAAGGTTACTTGGCAGATGCCAATTGTACAGCTTAATAGTATGTATAAATCAATTCGGTTTATTTAAAAGGTACACTAGCAAACATAAACGGATATTTAGGAATCACTTACAGGGTATTCCAGTTAAAAGCACATTCATAGAAAAAAGATATCGGACATTTTTAAATAGCGGAATATCAATTTTTTAACTCAAAGCACAAAAATCACATCACTGATTTTCCTATATTGATACGCCTAGCAGTGCAATAAATATGTAAGAAAAAAGATGTGCAATTATAAATCCAACACACTACCTTACGCTAGGTGCGAGAGTTAGACCTTTTTCAGATAAATCTGTGCAAGAATGGGTAAACCAAAAGCAAATTTTATTTGATTGATATATTTAATATTAAAAATACCATACAGGTAACCGGACACTTTATACCATGCTGGCATCGTGTTTTTTTGCTTAACTTATCAGTAAATTTGCGACAAGTCTAGCAAAAGATTTGGAGCTAGCATGGAGTATCACCAACGGGCGGGAGATATATATAATTATCAACCACAGAAATATTTCGCGTTCTAATTAAACCACATAAGACATATTTTAATCAGGTTTACGATCTTGATATAGCCACCCTGCCGCACAGGGTGGCTCAGTGGTTAGAGCACCAGATTCCAAAGCAGACATGCCCAGGTTCGAGCTCTGTCCGCGGCAAATTCCGGCCAGTACGTGATGAGTTCCCAATAAGGACAAAACCGGTCTACTGGATGAGTTGCCTTTTTATACACTATACAATTCTTAGTTTCTACTGGCATATGTAAGTAACTGATGGTTAAGGTGCTTGATTATAATAATTGTTATCACCGCCTGCACAACCAGTGTTCGTTTAATTACATAAGACACACTTCTTATGAAGTGGCTTATTTAACCCAATTGGTTTAATCAATAACAATAAAAATAAGAATAACAGGAGGAAGATCGGTGTAAACCAAACACAACGTCCATAAGTATATACTATGTACATTAGATTAAGACTTTACAGTAAATCCAAAACTAAAAGCAAATTTGAAACTATTATTCTAATAAGTCTAGTTAATCGTTCAAGCAATAAGCCAAGAAAACTACTAAAAGCTTATCCCTGTTTTAAATCAATCTATGTTCTTAGCTGTGACAGCACTACATTTCAATTGATTCATCGTAGGAAAAATATTAATTTTCATCATAAAGTAAATCAATTAACTGACTGAAGCCATTTTTCGCAAGACTCAAATCACCCAATGCAAAAGAGTGGCACAATGGTTAGAGCAATAGATTTCGAAGCAGCTGTGCCCAGGTTCGGACCCTGTTAGCGGCACATTTTGGACAGTACGTGATGAGTTCCCAATAAGAACGAAACTGATCTACTGGATTAATTGCGTTTTATACATTATGCAATGCTTAGTTTATACTGGAAAATGTTTATACATAATGGGACAGGTGTTCATATCATGGTCTGAACCTTGATTAAAATGACTGTTATTATTCGCCCGCACAACCACTGCTCATTTAATCTATGTTCTTATCTGTGACAGTACTATATGTTCATTGATTCATCATAAGAACAAATTGGTTTTGAACATGTAGCAAATCAATTAACTACCTGATTAAACATACACACTATATGAAACCATTTTTTGCACGACTCAAATCGCCCAACGTCGGAGTTTGAAACTTGATTTATTTAACAAGACTGTGGTTCTATAGAGACTTGCTGTAACTAACCAAAAAAGTCACCATGGACAGGATACACTATTTAATGATTAACTGCTCAGTCCATTATATTATTGTGGAGCAAATGTAAGGGTATTTTGCGATGTCTTCGCGGAGTTCAAGCAATTGCCAATGGATGTATTTTGAGAAGTCAGACTTATGGCCAATTAGTAAACACCGTTGAAGTACAAGGAATGGGAGCCATAGCTTAGCATTTAAATATAAATTATTTATAAATTGCAGCTTGATATATGTTAGTTGGTCTTCCATTCTGCCTCTATAACTCCAAAGGAAAGTTTACACGCGTTTGATTTTCAATTGATGCTGGATACTCTATACATTGAAAAATATTTATTCACTTCATAGTAAAATTGCCACGTTCAAAGATTAAAATTTTTCTACTAAATATAGAAATTGTTTCTGTCTCGTCTTTTCTTCCAGCATCTAAAAATGAAGATATTAAAAGATTTTCGAAAATCAATGCAAATCTCAAATTGAAATGGAGAGAGAGAGTGGGCGAAATTGGAGCATCTTATAAATTAAGTGCATGACTTCCGTTTCATACTCAATCCGTGAACATCCTATTTCTGCTTACATAAATCTGGCTGCAATTTGTTTATCTACAGAGCTTAATAAATTTATTAACAATACATGTTATTGCATTTGGTACGCATATTGAAAGCAATATCAGGTAAGCATAACCATGTAGTTCCAATCATGCGATCCGTAACGGCATCCAGGTATTGACGCTCGAATTGGCAAAGAAGTTTAAAGTGTAGCTATTTATTCCACTTATTCGCCGTCCGATCGATTGGCCTTTACAAGTTGATCACCAGCTTACGCAATTATTCTGATAAATAATATATTAGTTCGAAATTTGCGTCCATTTTTGCTTTATTTTTTAGTAAAGACAAATGTGTTTATTAACGACGCTTCTACCGTCTACCTTGTTACGCAGAAACCATTGCTCATTCTCAATAGATAGTTTAATTAGACTGTCATTTTTTCATTTTTCTACACGTTTCTATTTCTTTAGAATTTGCTTTTAATAATTAGCTTATTCAATCAGGTAGGTAATACATGTAAAACAGCCGCCAACCTCTGTGAATTCACACTAAAATGGCTAACAAAAACAATAATGTAGGACCTTTGCAGACCAGGCTTTTTAACGGTAAATGTTTTTTGTTTATCTACTAAGAACATCGTTTATTTATTAGTTCATCAGACAACGGTAGGCAATCGTATGTCGCATTCTAGGACATTAAAAATGCTATTCGTGTGAGCTTTGCTGAAATTTCAAATCAGCGTCCATACATGCGACCTACTTTTATGAACATGGAAATAGTCAGCAACATAGCGTATATATTAGTAGCAAATATTGACGTCATCTTTTAGTGACGAAATTCTAAAGATGACCAAGGAGAAGCTCTGCTAACGCACAAGGTTGCAGACGTCCAAATTACCACACTATATATAAGTTTAAGCAATATTCCGTGAAACGAAAGTGAACATAATTCGTGCAAAACAAATAAGCTTGTGTAGAACTTTACCTGGAATCATAGAGGAAAATGGTTATTTGTCTTCTTCCTGAACTATTATCTAAATTTAGTCAAGTGTATGCATCAGACACTCTTTTCCCGCCAACATCCATTCACATTGATAGTATAATGTGGTCTAAAATGACGACTAGATTATGAAACGGGAAACAAACATACTGCCAATAGTCTTTAAAATTATAACATTTTTAAAACTACGTCAAATTACAAGACAACAATATCTTATCTTTCAACATTTATATTTTGAACTTTAGAAAAATTCTAACGATTGTGCAATCAACGAATCACACAGAAGTTCCTAATTGAAACAGAACGCACTAACATTTTGCGAGTGCATGGAAAGGTGAATAACCATAAATAATTTCAAACGCATAGAATAACTTTTTTGTGTTTCAGGTAGCGCGGATAATGTGGGCATAGGTAATTCAACCAGTCCAAATTTCCATGTGGCGGCAATTATTATTTTAATTTATTATATTTCCTTAATCTCAACATCGCATTTTTCATCTTATACACCTCGCAGATCCATAAAACACATATTACCACTCAAAATGTTGTAAATCTTGTGGAGATAATCCAATTTCTCAATTATTACAACACGAATGCCTTTTCCACGTCGTAAATTCTACGAATTTCTTTAGGTGCATTCAAATAATTTTCTCTAAATCGTGCTATTCTGAGACTTTAAACGATCTCAGAATTGATTCATGTTCCAATAAAGTATGCTTAAACTGGTTTTTATATTTAATGTTATTTGATTCTAAGTCGGCTATTTGTTCAAATCACAATTCAAATACTACTTTAAAATCAAAATCCTGCTGTTCTAAAGGATACAATCCATAATTTTGGCCGATCGTCAGTGATTCAATTTTCATTTGATCATTTTTCCTATCTGGAAAAGATAATATCCAGTCTGCAAACTTCATTCAAATGATTTTTAATTTAAGCAAAGTTCTGTTACAAATGCGAAATCGAAGCATTTGTGTGCATAGATTGGGTGAAAAACTTATCACCCACAAGTTACGTACACGTGCTAAAGTAATACATCAATATTATGTTACTGATATAACTAAGGTTTAAATGAATTCCACCTGTTCCGAAAGCTGCTTTAACATTGGAAGTGCTAATTTATTATATTATATTATATTATATTATTTTATATTATATTATATTATATTGTTATATTATATTATATTATATTGTATTACATTATATTTAATTATATATTATAATTATATTATATTATATTATATTATATTATATTATATTTATACTATATTATATTATATTATATTATATTATATTATATTATATTATATTATATTATATTATATTATATTATATTATATTTATATATATATATATATATATATATATATATATATATATATATCGTATTGGATGAGCTATATAGTTCTGAACCCATTATATATTAGGTGTTGTGCGCATAGTAACAAATCAATCGAGGCCAGAGTGTATGGATTTACAGGAATTACAGGTGTTCAGAAATAGTTGTAATTCTCAATTTTGGTTAATATAGCTTAAGTTGGAATCCATCGTGATGGTATCATGTACCAACTCGGCAATCATAGTGTTAGTACCATGCACCTTATCGGTACTATAATGTCGGTATCGGTACTGACACAATAGCCACAGAGTTGATATCATTTACAGGTCCGTTATATATATATATATAAATATATATATATATATATATATATATATATATATATATATATATTATAGAGTAAATTACCATCGAAGTCGCATTGTCGAGACTTTATATGATGTCATTTCAATTCTGCGGGTTTACACATTCGTCTAGGAGATTGTACCGTCCTATTTACCCACATTCCTCACCCAAATATATATTGGGTAAAGGGCGTAATACCGGCTCCTACTGATGAGTCGCCAGTAAACACGAAATGAATATGCACCAGATATTACTTTCCATTCATGTAGTCTGTGGTTTATCCTTCTGGTTATAATTGAATTAATTTCTTACTAAGTGCGCAACACCTAAAACATAATTGCATATATATCTACAGGTTGATTGCGCGGATGGTGGTAAAAATTATTTAAATCAAGTTTGCGAGCTTGAAGTAAACACCAATCCCATTGTATTTAACCAGTCGTCGAACAACATAACAAAACTACCGCCAGTCGGAACGCACTGACGCGTTTTGACCCTCCTTGATCAACCAACAGAGTACGACGGCAAACTGACTAGCGAGGATCAAACCGCATTGAATATACATGGAAATCAAATTTAGATATGCGGCTCTCACCTCTAGCAGTCTTGCATACATTGAACTTGACTGGAAATGTCGGCTGCACAATTTCTATGCAGTCACGAACATTATCTGTTTGTAGCTTTTGCCACACACATATATATAGACAATACAATTACACAATAATTGATTGCGCGGATGGTGGTAAAAATTATTTAAATCAAGTTTGCGAGCTTGAAGTAAACACCAATCCCATTGTATTTAACCAGTCGTCGAACAACATAACAAAACTACCGCCAGCCGCAACGCACTGACGCGTTTCGACCTTCCATGATCATCATCAGAGTACGACGGCAAACTGACTATCGAGGATCAAACCGCATTGAATATATATGGAAATCAAATTTAGATATGCGGCTCTCACCTCTAGCAGTCTTGCATACATTGAACTTGACTGGAAATGTCGGCTGCACAATTTCTATGCAGTCACGAACATTAACTGTTTGCAGCTGTCGCCAAATATACATATATAGACAATACAATTTAACAATAACTGATTGCGCGGGTGGTGGTAACAATGATTTAATGTTCGTGACTGCATTGAAATTGTGCAGCCGACATTTCCAGTCAAGTTCAATGTATGCAAGACTGCTAGAGGTGAGAGCCGCATATCTAAATTTGATTTCCATGTATATTCAATGTGGTTTGATCCTCGCTAGTCAGTTTGCCGTCGTACTCTGATGATGATCAAGGAAGGTCGAAACGCGTCAGTGCGTTGCGACTGGTGGTAGTTTTGTTATTTTGTTCGACGACTGGTTAAATACAATGGGATTGGTGTTTACGTCAAGCTCGCAAACTTGATTTAAATAAATTTGTCATAGGTTCGTTTCCTGCTGGCAGTTTTAGCAAGTGCTCACAAATAGTCAAACATGGATACAACCATTGCAGAGTAATTGGATTTCATTTGATAATTTATGCAATTACCTACGCCATATCACCAATACATTGTTTTTAAATTAAATACTGCTACATTTTCCTCACTTAATATATCGTTAAATATAGATACGTAAGCATTTAAATAAGACTGCGCGCGCACACGTGCACAAAATATGAAAATATTAACAAAGTTAACGTTTTAAGTTTGCATAGACAATTTATCTACTATACAACATACGTTGGTAAGATTCGAGCAAATGGACTCGTCCCTTTATTTAATATTAAACCTCTAAGAAATAATCGTCGCATGATCTGAACATATCATATAAAAATAATAACAAGTAGCCACCCCAATCTATCTCAATAGTAGAAATTTATTAAACAATAATTGATTGGGTGGGTTGTAGTAACAATTCTCTAAATATAACAAAACTACCGCCAGTCGCCCTGGCTGTAATTTTGTTATGATGTACAACTGGTTAAATACAATGGGATTGGTGTTTACTTCAAGCTCGCAAACTTGATTTAAATTATAAATTTATGTCCACTAGAACTAGAACGTGTGTATACGTCCGACGCTTCCAAAGTATAGTAACGCACTAGCAAACCCATACTAACTACAAACTTAAGCTGGTTCCTATGAAGTAACATTTTACCTGCTTAAAACTTACCAGAGGAATTCAATATTGCTTAACTTATACATTAGGTGGAAATATACTCATATGCAGAAATAAACTATTACATTAAATAACTTAAATAATTATTCATAATTGGAAATAATGCAAATATTGCATATGTCGCACAAATTAGCAAAACTATCGTCAGTCAAACGTACCGATGTGTTACGGTTTTCAATGGCCATCTTCAACGTACGATGGTAAACTGGCTAACAAGAGCTAAATCACAATGCAAATATAATTGAAAATAAGATATTTGGCTCTCACATGTAGTACTCTGGCATAAATTATACTTGATTGAAAATGTCGCCAGCAAAATTCCCATTCAGTGAAAAACTCATCATTTGTGCAGCATTCAGCACAAGTGAACAGCTATTGATTACACAAGTATTAGTAAAAATTCGTTTAACCGAGTTTATTGACCGCGTGACTGTGGTAGTTTTACGTTGCTGCGTGAATGGTTCGAAATCATTGGATTGGTGTTATCTCAAGTTCGCAAAACTTGATTTAAAGAACTGTTACCATTTCCGTGAAATTAAAGACTGCTCATTCGCACAATACGGTTAGATTTTTAAATTATTTTCGCATACATAATCCGAAAAAAATCAATTGTGCTATTTGGCTAGAACTCACTTACAGATAAACATACAATATTAATTTAACAGGTCATGAGATATTCTCGTTTATGCAACCATTTTTAACGACGTAGCTTTGGTAGAACCAAATTCAGATGAACAAATTTCGCCAGACTTCGCCAGTGTGCATACTGTTGCCTCCATCTGATAGACCCAGTGTCTTATTCGTATGATAGCAATATCGATTCAACTAGTCTTCACGAGTAAACATTTTTCTTCTAGTTGTCTAACTTTGTCAAAAACAAGAAAACTTATTGGAGCTCTATTTTTGAAGGCATTGGACACACACACACACACACACATATATATATATATATATATATATATATATATATATGTTTTAACAAGAATTACTAAGAATTTCTGCTCTACTGCTTAGACATATGCTGTACTTCGGAATTGTTTGTTGAGGATAACTAGATATGGCGAACCTAGTAACAATAAATGAAATCCATATTGCTAACCTGTTATAAACAACATTCCCGTTAATTACACGCATGTATCAGTACAAACTAAGCATTCACAATGGAAAAAAGGCAATTCATCCAATAGACCGGTTTCCTTCTTACTGCGGCTCAGTGGTTAGAGCAACAGAATTCAAAGCAAGCGCGCTCAGTTTTGAGCCCTTTCCGCGGCAATCTCTGGCCAGTACGCGAAGAGTTCCCAATAAGGACGAAACCGGTCTACCAGATGAATTGTCTTTTCTACATTATACAATGCTAGTGTTATACTGATAAATGTATGTATGTAATGGGACTGGTGTTTGCATCAAGATCTCAAATTTTATTTAATTTGTTTTTATTACCGCCCGCGAAAGCAAATTTCGTTTACCCTAGAAACAAATTAGTTCAGATAGGACCGGTAGTTTAAACCAAATTCAGCATGAACGAAGGGTAAAATCTCATGCACACATGCGTTTCGTGCTTACTGGCGACATATCACTATGGCAAGAAAGTCGCTAAAATATTTACCATGATTTTACGAAGTCTGGTTTAATAAACTGTACGACTGATGAAAAATATGTAGATTTCTAGTCTATTTTCATACTGCAAAAATTATTCAAATAAACGCTAACTTTGCCGGTAACAGATAATAAATACTAATACAAATAATAATAATAATAATAATAATAATAATAATAATAATAATAATACTACTACTACTACTACTACTACTACTACTACTACTACTACTACTACTACTACTACTACTACTACTACTACTACCAATAATAATAATAATAATAATAATAATAATAATAATAATAATAATAATAATAATAATAATAATAATAATACATCTTAAAATAATTTTTAAAAGAAGCTTATTATTTTTACAGGTTATTAAAGCCAATCACCTAATAAAAACTGAATAATTTTATTTGAATACCTTCCAAATTCACCAACACTATTATGACGACAACATTTAGCTAATACTCAAATTAACTGACCTTATGTAGAAGCTGATGCAGTTTTGCGGCCCTCTTCTGCTGTTGGATGCTCTTCTGTTTCGCAAGATTGTCACACGAGTCCATTAAACTATCGGACGGCCTCGTTTGATTCGTCCTAATAACCTCAACAGCGGAAGGTTCGTCAATCCACTCACGACTATTTGATAGCATTGAGTCCTGACAGGTGTCAAGTGAATGATAAAAATAAACGCTTAGCAAGTAGAGAACTGTTTATAAACAGAATTAATTGAAAAAGTAAATGAAGCTTTTCGTCCTAGAGAGAGTGCAGTAGTTTTTGCATTAAAATAGAAAAAACTCATAATATTTTTTAAAAATTTAACCCAATAAACTTGCATTGAGTAAATGAATAGAGCTCAAGTAAAAAACGATATCAAAGATTATCATTGATAAGTAGCAAAGTGGACAAAGATCTGGAACTTACTCTCAAGAACCTCGACTACCTTTAGACATTTTAACAATAATTGATTGTGCGGGTGGTGGTAATAATTCTTTAAATCAAGTTTGCGAGCTTGAAGTAAAAACCAACCCCATTGTATTTAACCAGTCGTCGAACAACATAACAAAACTACCGCCAGCCGCAACGCACTGACGCGTTTCGACCTTCCATGATCATCATCAGAGTACGACGGCAAACTGACTATCGAGGATCAAACCGCATTGAATATATATGGAAATCAAATTGAGATATGCGGCTCTCACCTCTAGCAGTCTCGCTTACATTGAATTTGACTGGAAATGTCGGCTGCATTATTTCTATGCAGTCACGAACATAAACCGTTTGCAGCTTTCGCCACATATACATACATAGGCAATACAATTTAACAGTTAATGTTCGTGCCTGCATAGAAATTGTGCAGCCGACATTTACAGTCAAGTTCAATGTATGCAAGTCTGCTAGAGGTGAAAGCCGCATATCTAAATTTGATTTCAATATATATTCAATGCGGTTTGATCCTCGATAGTTAGTTTGCCGTCGTACTCTGATGATCATCATGGAAGGTCGAAACGCGTCAATGCGTTGTGGCTGGCGGTAATTTTGTTATGTTGTTCGACGACTGGTTAAATACTATGGGATTGGTGTTTACTACCTTTAGACATATTTCACAATTCCACTACAGTATATTAAAAACAGGCATAGTTTTTATTAAACCAGTCAATATCTGCAAGTATTTTGTTTAATCCCGATACTTGAAAATTATGAAATGAAAAGGTATTCCATTGCATTCAGGCGGAAAGAAGCCGTGACTGACATCTATTTTGGTTAATTAAATGCACACTTAAAAGCACATGCCAATTATAAAATCAATCAGAGTTGACATACATCAGAAGATAATATAATAATCGGGCACAGCCGACATTAAGTTTGCACAAGCTAACTGAAAGTGAAAATGAACGCACAAACACACTCACGTATACCCATGCACAGTAGGAATTTGTACTATATGTTTTACTGGAAAAACTTAAACCATATAAATATCCACAACTAAATCAATTAACTTGACAACTTTTGTTTCAAATGTACCAAAATTTATTAGGAGTGTAATGTGAACAGTCAGATAACAACTAATAAGCGTGAACTGTTGGTCAGAAGAAATGACCCGTGGCTTTAGTATAATTATGACATTGTAGTCGGTAGCTTTGGCCACTACTCGAGTTATACGTTAGGATAGCTAAATATCTTCACATGTAATGAAATAACTTTGTAAGAAAATACGGCGTTTAACTATCTAGACATGCACATAATAGACAATACAATTAAACAAAAATTGATAAAGCGGGTGGTAGTAACAATTTTAAAATCATTTTTGCGAGCTTGAAGTAAACACCCTCGCATTGCATTTAATCGGTCGTCAAACAACATAGCACAACTACTGCCAGTGGCAAGCACTGACGCGTTTCGACCTTCCGTGATCATCATCAAAGTACGACGGCAAATTGACTAGCGAGGATCAAACTGCATTGCATATATATGGAAGGCAAATTCATATATACGGCTCACACCTCTAGTAGTCTTGCCTATATTGTGCGTTAGATACAATGGGATTGGTGTTTACTTCCAGCCCGCAAACTTGATTTAAAGAATTGTTACTACCACCCGCGCAAGCAATAACTGTTTAATTGTTTTACCTATGTATGTGTGTGTGATGAAAGCTACAAACAGTTAATGTTCGTGAATGCACATAATAAATTGTTTCTTAATAAAATCTGATGTAATAATAAAGAGTATTTTTATAGAAAGATGCAGGTTATAATACCATAGGCAAATGAAATACGTCAATTGCAGTAAAAGAGTAAAGCTAAATGAAATCAAACAAACGACATCAAACGTAGCCTAGTTCACAATTCCACAAAATAAAAACTCTAATTTCGATTAGTTCACTTGGATCATTTAGTTCATCATTTTTTTACAGCTAAAAATTAGTTTTGATAAAATTAGCTGTTACCAAAAATTTTTATTTTAACTTTACATTTTAACACACACACACACACATACACACACAACATATATATATATATATATATATATATATATATATATATATATATATATATATATATATATATATATATATATATATATATATATATATATAGAAAGAGAAAGAAAGAGAGTAAATATAAACTAAATATTAGATGAGATTGAAAATGTAAGTCATCTACCAGACTGGTTTTACCCCAATTGGACACTTCTAAAATACTTACCCGAATTTCTTTGATCGAGGCCAAAACTAGGGCACAATTACTTAAGAGTCTGACATGGTACACATCATACCGGTCTATACAGCATACACCGCGACGCGCGCAATTTTCAGTTCTAAACCATCATACAATTTGGTCACTCTCTCCTTCAGCTGGAGCTAATTTGACATTGCTATCGACCTTACGTTGTAATTATCAAAAGAAGAACTGTCATTATAAATCTAATACTATGCCACCTAGCGAAATAATTTTGAATTAATTTATTATGAAAAAATTTTAATAAAGATATGTTCTCAATAAAAAGTACACGTTGAATAGGATAAAATATACAATTAGTTAAGAAGACCGGTTTTGTCATTATTGGGATGTATCAAGTACTTTCTAGAACTGTCGTGGTCAGGACTAGAATCTTAGAATATCTGCATCAATCTTGCGACTCATCTTTCGCAGCATTGAAGTTGCGCACTGCATGTGATTTTTAGTTTTATACTAAATTACTTCTTCTTAGCCAGTGTTACAAGTGGAACCTAGGTGTTCAAGCTTTTGAAATTGGGTTCAAATTTGCCACCCATAACTATTCTTATAGAACTGGTAAAATGAGACCCGGCGAAGTTAAATGTAATTAAAGTAATTTGAGAAATTTTATGTGTATATATATATATATATATATATATATATATATATATATATATTGTTAGTAAAAGCTAAACATAGCAATGAATAAAAAATGTAGTTCATCAAGTAGACCGATTTGATCATTGAAAGGCACTCGTCAAGTATTTGCCAAAACTACTGAACCTGGGACTCGAACCAGGGCACATATGAATTAATCTTGCAACATTTCCACTGCACCACTAAAACAATACTAACTAGAATATCAAGAATGGTCAATATGAACGAAATCTGTATAAGGTATGAATTGTATCTGTTATATTATTAAATGTTTAGTTTATACTGAAAATAAGTATGGTATAAAATTATGCCATAATATTTATTGCAATATAAATTCCCTAGGAGTTATGGTTTATTTTCTGTATTGAAAGATTGGTAGTGTCTTTTTTGAACTTATGGCGAATGAGTAACAACAAGGAGAAAATGTATCAAGGTTTAAGCTCAGATCTCGGTGATATGTCAAATACTTGACGAGTTCACAATGATGACAAAACCGATCTTCTAGGTGGTTTGCATTTGGAATATTACGCAGTTTTATTTTACACTGACAGCACATACGGAATAAATGTTTCCCATAATACTTTAATTCAGCAGAACTTCCCCAGATGACATAGTGTCAATTATTTAACAACTATTTGTGGATTGCTAGTTAGAACTAAATTTCGTAATCGATGCCAAATAGGCTTTAGCCGAAAGAAAGACAAGCCAAAATAGTAATCTAGCATAAAACTGGACATCAAATACAGTTACCAGTTTGAGTGGCACAGAGGATCAGGTGGAAGGCTGAATCAAGTTTGTTATGCTACGAGCAGTAATCGCGGCAAATCTGGAAAGTACTTGATGGCTGCTCAATAGGAACGAAAACAGTCTTCTTGATAAATCGCGTTAAATATTCCATGAAATATTTAGTTCATACGGATAACATATATAATCAAGTAATGTCAATGTACGTTGATTGAAAATATATATTTTTTTCTGAAGCCTGATTATAAGAAGTATAGTAAAGTGATCCTTGAAGCCGTAAAACTTTAAATGTTCTGATAGTATGTCTCAATAGTCAGAACTTGCCACACGCATTAAGCTCTTGATTGACAAGTGTACACTATGCTCATAATTTATATACACATTTTACAGTTGGTTTTTAATATTTGATAAAAAGCAATCAGTGTATTTGAGGCAGTAAGAAAATCATATTACATTCTAGGTAAACACAATTAAAACAGATTGGATTAAGGTTGTTTAATTAAATCAAATTTATTAAATTCAGATAAACACAAAAATCATTGCATCTAACAAGTCGCACAACAGCTAAACCACTGATAGTTAAATGTACTTACGCATGTCAAAATTGGTATTGTCGTGTTAATCATACTTGATCAGAAATGTCGCCTGCCTTATTTCTATGTAGTCCGAACATAACATTTTTGCAATGTTCACCATAGGTACATAGGTTATACAATGAAACATTCACTGCGCAGTTGATAAAAGTAGTATTTGAATTAAGTTTGCGAGATTGAAGTAAGCACCAATCCCATTGTGTTCAACCAGTCGAACAAAATAACAAAACTACCGTCAGTAACACGTACTGACATATCTCGACCTTCCTTTATCCTCATCAGAGTACGATAGAATGCTGAGTAGCGTGAATCAAACAGCAACACTTATATATAGAAAGAAAATTAAATATGCGGTTATCAGTTCTAGTAGTCTCACATTAATTGTACTTGATTGGAAAGGTCAGCTGCACAATATCTATGCAATTACGAACATTATCGTTCTGCAACTTTTCACCACATTTATATAAGCTAAAAAATAAAACACTCATTGATTGCAGCCATCAGACACAGGTACTGACACGTTTTGAACTTCCAAGGTAATCATCAGAGCACGATAGCTAACTGACTTACGAGGATCAAACAACAATTCATATTCTTTAAATCAAGTTTGCGAGCTTGAAGTAAACACAGTCCCATTGAATTTAACCAGAGGCCGAACAACATAACAAAATCGCCGCCAGTCGCAAAGCACTACATAACAAAACTAGCGCCGGTCGCAACGCACTTGTGTGGTTCGACGACTGGTTAAATACAATGGGAGTGGTGTTTACATTAAGCTCGCAAACTTGATTTAAAGAGTTGTTACCACCACCTGCGCAATCAATTATTGTTAAACAATTAATATATAAGCTATGCAAAATCATATATGCACTTTTCATCCGAGATTGATCGACAGATAAAAACTTTGTGTGTGATTGTCCTAAAGCTTTCTCGTGTAGAATTATGGGACAAATTGTCGCAGCACTCACTCATCTTACGAAACTAGTTTTTCGTGCTTTGTTTGAATACAGTTTTTTTATATCGTAGCATTTAAAAAGTTATAAGTCATCATCAAAATTTTACCCCAGCCATTTAGCCAATTACAGTAAGAACACCGCTGGAAATGCTACGCAATGCAAGGTGTATTATTTGCTGATCAACATTCTAATTTGAAAAACTAAGTAATACTCTCATCCTTTAACAGATCCTTGTCTGAACACAGAAGTACAAATCCAAAAAAGAACTGAGTCTGTACATCCAGGACTACCCTGCTTTTGAATTTAATAACAAATTCTCCAACCTACCAAACTCTCAGCGACAAGAAGGCGAAATTGATAATGGACACTTTTAAGACCGAAAAATATTATGACTTCTCAGCCGCATTGTGTAGAATTTTACCGTCTTACGTAAGCAACACGTAGTGCAAATTTTTAAATCATCCTTTTTTAAATAGAAAGCTTAAAATTAATATTGCTGAAAATATGGAAAAAATTGTCGTTTTCTGTTAGGCCTTGAGCATAATAGATTATCCATAATATGCGTTAAATTAAATAATTATTGATGGCACAAATGAACTAATTTAATTGTCCTAATTATAAATACTTCAAGAAAGCTCTTCTCTACCCTGCTTTTTTATAAACTAGCCAAACTTTGATTTTTCAAATAAAAAAATTAAGAAAACTGCGCCAAAGTCACTAAATACATTCACGAACTGCAGAGAATGATGTCAGTTTAAACGCACGCATCCAAAAAACAGAGCGAAAGAATAAGCAATCAAGTTATAATTTTCATTAAAAAATAAAATTTTAAGCATAAAACGATGTCGCTTCAGCCTATATTCTTGTAACTCTTCGAATAAGCCTTATTGGTAAATTCGATATTATTTTTGATAAAAAAAACTAAAAATTAAAATGTGAATACTTACTATTGGCCAAGGCGACGTTGTTTTTTTCAAAGATATGCCATTTACAGCAGTTTCCGCAGACACTGCCATGCCTCCATTTTGGCACTGCCGTTTTGGGTACTTTCTGCGTTTATCAGCGTCTCGACGACGTTTTAAGCGTTCTGCCTGTTCTGCTAACTGATTCAAATTGCGCAACGGATCCAAGCTTAACTCAACTTGACTACCCGAGTTTGACAGTGCATCCGCTCCATTTGATGTCGATTCAACAAACTTTATGGAACCAAGATCTTTATTGGATTTAGCCGAAATAGTGTTCAACTGAGCTGCGCTGTCAGCCTGGCGACGTTTAACTTTCATATAACTTGAACTACTGTCAGTATTTTGTGAAGACTTTAACCGCGGTGTCGGTAGATTTGCCGGTGGAAATACGCCGCGACTGATGGCATCTGTCAGACTTATCCATTGACTCACAGATGGGCTTTTCGGATCGGATACCAAGACCTTTGAGTACAAAATATAATTTATTATAGGTTTTTATCTGTGTAAGACAGAGAATTAATTTGTTACTTCAGCAATTCTTAGGTATGTAGTTATAGTATGCGTCTAATCAATGAATGGCAAAATCTCGTGTAGAATGCTTAAACATTTTAAAAGCATCGGGGACAATAAATTTGTAGCATAAACCAGAAGATTGGTTACCATGCAACAAATTTCCATATCTGCTTAAGGCAGAATTTGTAACGCAAGTGAGATTTTCAATGGCAACGCCAATTTATATATTACACCATTATATTAATTTACACCAAGAAAAATCCGTAGTAAAATGAAACTACACTTATTTTTTTCTATAGCAATAAACCGGTATCAATTTTCTTTATGCGAAATAACGCTTCGAAGGTAATTTAATAACTTCTCATATTATTATTAAGAGTTTATGAATGAGAAACAAATTTTTAGAACCCTCTTCATGATCTTCATCGCACAGTAACAAAATCTTCTTCCGGTAAGCGCATTAAAAACCTTGACCACTTTAATCCACAGATGATCAAAAGCAACAACAAACTGAGATCGAGTCAACATTAAAAAATGATCTATCATTACAGTTTAATTTAGACATATGTACATTCCCGTTCATATAGTAGCTTCAGTATTCGCCTCCACAAATTGGCATTTATGAAAAATTATATGTAGTCTTATTTACCTATACAAAAGGTCGCCTCTATGAACATATTGTAGTCACGATTGAATCAATAAGGACTATACTACAGATATGCCTTTCAAGTATAAGTATAATATAATTGAAGATATCAATGAGGGAACAAATTGTTCAAATATAAAACTAAGCAGTTATATAATTAAACTAACATTGGTTGCGCGGGCGGTGATAACATTTACTACAATCAAGGTTGCGAACTTGATATAAATACCTGACCCATTAACTATATACATTAGTTAATACTGGCAAATGTATGTATTTAATAGGTCAGGTGTTTATATCAAGTTGGCAACTTTGAGTATAAAACTGAGCAAACAATAGATTTATCATTTGAGTAGCAAGCTAGTTATTTAGATGACTCCAAAGATTAATAAATTATAGCAGTCCATGCGAAGTAAAACTTTTCAAACATAAAACTGAGTAAACAATTATTTGTTCGTAGTCAATACGAGCCACTTGTTGATATATTCTTACAAACTATTAAGCTGAAAACTAAGATAATATCTTACCAACGAACCATAAATGAGATATTGTTTAAATAAAACTGATTCATATTGACTTATTATGAGTAACAAATCAAAAAATAATACCGACTTCGTTTCAGTTTCTTTTATTCCTCTGGGTAATTGATAGACAATAACTATCAGTTCTGAAGAAGACAAACAGCATGAAATATCTAAATGTGAACGAGCGCATTATTTCTGGTATTTTTTTGTATTAGGTTTTGTGCACCTAGTAAAAAAATAGCTGAAATAGGACCAGAAGGATACACGAAAATCAGCATTAACGAAAAGTAATATCTTGTGTGCACATTCGTTTCGTGCTCACTGGCGATTCGTCAGTAGGAATCGGTACTACGCCCTATATCAACTATATATTTGATCAAAAATATAAGACACAAAATGAAGATAGTTCACTTACCTAAATTCTCAGAACACTTTCAAACGATATTCCGAAAGTATGTATTAGGTGTTGCGAGCCTAGTAACAATTTAGTTCAGTTGTGACCAGAAGGATAAACCAAAGACAGCATAAACGGAAAGTATAATCCCATGCACAGTCGTGTCGTGCTTACTGGCGACTCATCAGTAGGAGTCGGTATTACGCCGTTTAACCACTATATATTTGGGTGAGGAATGTAGGATAATAGGACGTACATTCCTCACCCACATACTTCACCCAAATTTATAGTGGTTAAAGGGCGTAATACCGGCTCCTACTGATGAGTCGCCATTAAGCACGAAACGAATGTGCGTGAAATTATACTTTCCGTTCATGCTGTCTTTGGTTTATCCTTCTGGTCACAACTGAACTAATTTGTTACTAGGTTCGCAACACCTAATACATACTTGCATATATATTAATTCTCTGCAACAAACAGTATTTAACAGATATTACGGAAAGGCGCACAAGAGATAACATGTTGTTCAGTATTAGAGATAAAACCGTTTCGAAATCTGGAGTATAAGCTCAAATCATCTTTATCCGGAGATGCTCTTACCAATTGGCCGTACCTACCTGATCGCATAGATGGATTCATATCTTCCATATGATATGAAAACTGCTTATTCATAAAGATTAATTGTTCATCGACTTGTATACTTCAAATTGTACTTGATTCAGCCATCATGCTGGTAAATGAACCTGTTTGAGCAACTAAATCCATTACCAGCCTTGTTTATGCCAGACTATGGCGACAGTAACAGGATACGAAGTGCGTATTGTATAAATTTAATATAGAACAACCATATTTTAGCGGGCCTGTACGTGTCCTCAAATGTTGAATTTTTATTCAATATTAGCGTCTGTGTTCTCTATTTAACTAATTTCATTATTTCCTATTTTATTACGAGATATTTAGTGAATTCAAACAGGTTACAAAAGGGTAACGCATTTTTGCAATAATAAATTCCTTTTTAGGAATGAACAACGCAATTTTTATTCTACCGTAAACCTCGGGCTTTTCCACAACGTATACAAATTGGTAAATAGACTTCATGTCAAAACTATATCCAGCAATTCGATAAAATTGTTCATTTGTGACGCTTATCATCATTACGTTAGCAAGAAGGCTTATAATAGACTCTAAGCTAAAAAGAATAAGCAAAGAGAGCATTGGCTATTGGCGCAACTGCCCAATTTTTCACATTTTTGACCAAAAGGGAAGTCCGCCGATTACCTTGATTCCAATATCATTCAGTCTAACTAGACGGCAAGCGGAGCTAAGTTAAAGTGTCGGCTCTTGAAATTAAAGCTAGCATGGTGAATAATTAGACACAAGATAATGACTAAAAATATGGTTCGGCTGAGATGATACGATTTATGGTGTAAAGTTGTCTTGTACATCAACTACCAGGAAAGTGTAATCCTTAGATTAGTCACCAACCGAAGTAATCACAATTAGGCATGGGCTACGAGAAGTTAGAGGTACCTTTTCGACGATCAGTGGCAATTTATATAAATGAAAATAATCAACGAAACTCTTTTTCTACACTGTACAATCTTGATAAGATATATGGATAGTTTATTAGAAATGACTTCAACTACATAATCTGACAGCTGTCTCTAAAAATATTCTATAAAAGAACGCATGTTAAATGGCAATTTGAATTGAAGCACAATTTACCTAATATCAATATATAGCATAGAAGCATAGTTAACTTGAAGTGACATAGATGAAGTCAATTTTGATTAATATTTTATTCAAAATTAATGGACGCCCATATGTACTAGACTTACACGTCCGTTTTTAGGATCCACAATGCCGTCGCGAATCGCATCGCTTAAACGCAGCAAGCGATGCCCTCCAAGCGTAATCTGACTGTGTTTAGCTACCGCTGGCTGTTGCTGTAACGAACTGTCCTTATGCCATGCACTGCCTGGACGAGGGTCTCGCATAGCAGAACGAACAGCATCCAACTGTTCTGAGGTGATGGCGTCTGCCAGCGATAACGGTTGGCTTGCTGTGAATGGAAATACTAGACTGCATTTGTTTTGCAGATGCTCCACAACTCGTCCTGCAGCTATCAGCTCATTCAGAGTGGCCACGTTGCACAACCAATCCTCGCCATCTTCATAACTGTCATTTTCAATCTCTGAGTCATCATGGACACCAAGTGTGGTACCTCTAGCGACCAACGAGAAGGCATTCAATGATAGGTTACCGCTAATTGAATTCTGTGAGTCATAGAGATGATGCACCGCATTAGCAACCGAGGTTCCCGGCATTCTTGAGCCAAACGGTGGTGGAGAAGGAGCTGGGCGCTTCAGCTGACGACTGCCAGCAGAAAAACCGTTTGTGTATCCATTTTCCACTCCGTTCTTCAAGGAAGTGTCATTATGCGTAGACGATATTGATCGATTGGAGCAGCTACCAATTCCTTCATCAAACATGTATGGTCTTTTGGAACTAGACTGTACAGGTATTTGAAGAAGAATAAAGTGTAAGTAATTTGTAACTCGACAAAACTGAATGAATATTTAGTAAATATTTCCTTAACGTATAAACTTCTTCGATTGATTATTAATTCATCGTATAGCGAGTCCTAATTTTTCCAGATCTGTTAAAAAGCATGTTACATAAAGAACATTCGTCTAAAAAATAAGTCTATTTTAAAATCTTTAGCTTTAAGCTACGATAGTTGTGAAGGAATTGTGCCTGAATGCAGTGTTACAACGTATTTCCGAGAAGGAGTTAAAGAATCAGTAATTAAAATAAATAATTAGTTAATATTCTATATCAGGTCGCAATAAATTTCTGGTGTCTAATCTTTCTTGAGCATATTGTCATTTTATACTAATTAATTTACATTGTGACAAAATTAAAATGAGTAATTCGTGATAAAGCGTGTTTTTTTGTCTAACAGGCCCTACACTAATGAGGACGTCAAACACGAAAAATACTGCACAAATGCTAATACAGACAGACGTTGCATACCAGCTGCAAATTTAAGAAGGCTTAAAACACCAGAAAAAATAAACTCTTAAAAGTATGTATGTAATCGGAGACTATTTTAATTCTAAAAGATGTTTGGTAATTTGCTAGTAGATCAGTAAACGCTTTCCCTCTTTGTATGATACATCTTAGGTAATTGAATGCAGCCACTGTTCATAGGTGTCAAATGTGACTTAATTTGCGTTGAACATCAATCGATGTGAAAGTAAACGGTAAAATTCCCATTGGGCTACACGTCAGAAGTAGCCCTCACCGTAGGGATGGCAATCAAAAAAGTTAGAAAATGGTTAGCTACTAATTGTCGGTTCATGAGCTTATTTAAAAATTAAGGTTCACTGCACAAAAATGCACATGTACACACATATTTACATTATCAAATCAGAAGCAGATCTAGAGAACTTCCCTTTTAGGGGGCTTTACAAAAGCCCCGATATTACAGACTAATAAGCGATCCCTGCCCTTCGAACATCCAGAACGTTCATGGCAGCAAAATCAAAGATGCATACACCCGTTCTTACGTGAGAGTAACGAGAATTGTATTATTTCTAACACTCAGTGACGTTCGTGCATGTCAATGCAGTAGAAAATGCCAGTGATCGTGAACAAATAGCCCAACCTGGGTTAAAACAAAACCTAGGCATAATGAGAAATGGCCCAGTAGTTGCCAAGCCTGACCTTTTTATGATTACTCGTCAAGGCAGCACGCAGAGACAATACGTTTTAATTAAACTTAAATTAAGTTGATAAACTAACAGACTAATCAAAGAGTTTTGTATTAGTTTTAGCGCATCTGGTAACAAATTAGTTAAATTTTCCCACATTCCTCACCCAAATGTACAGTTAATATAGAGCGTAATACCGGCGCCTACTGATGAGTCGCCAGTAAACAAGAAACAAATGTGCAAATGAGATTATACTTTTGTTCATGCTGAATTTTGTCTATCCTTCTGGTCATGTTTGAACTAATTTTTACTTGGGCATGCACCACTTAATGCAAAATTGCATATATATATATATATATATATATATATATATATATATATATATATATATATATATATATATATATATATATATAATAGGTCTCCACAACAAACAGTATCTAATTAACGATTTACCTTAATTGTACTGTTCTCCGGCCCAGATGATCCGTTCAAAACAAGTTCTAGAATGTAGTAAAAAGAAAAAAAATTACTAACATGAATATTTCCTGAAATTTTGCAGAAAAATACCAACCTAGCTGGACAAATTCCATGAAAATGTGCAAAAGAGCTTTTGATGAAAATTTTCATCGACATTCCCACGTTTATGACAAAAAATATCCTCTTGAGCATGCAAAAATGTCACTTTGATGCCTATGAGTCCCAGTTAAAATAAAATAGTGTTAGAACGGGGTTAACGCCATCTTCATGGAGATCGATTTCCTAAGGTACACCTTCATGTTTGAAAATTCAGAATTTTAAATGACAAAATGGTTGAAATAGTGGTAAAACAGTAAGCGCAACTCGACAACCTTATTGACTTGAAACTGTCCAAATGTAGTCACGAGTAGTGGTTTGACGTAACTTGTTCCACACATGAGCATATCAGTTTCGAAATGGTTTGACCGATAAAGACTAAGCACATTCCATTGTTATTCAGCATTAAACTAGTCAACATTTGAGAACAGCAAATGATAACAAGACTTCGTAAGTCGAGAACCTCCCAACGCCTGTTAATCGACTACTAATAAATGATAGTGTAGGACTCCTTCTTCTTCTAGCAATTGTTCCTCTTCTCTGTCTTTGGGTGCTTGATCTTAGTGGCCTTATCCTCAGCCTCAAATAGAACGCCTTACGGTGTTAAGAACACGTTACAAAGCAGCAACGAGAAATGGTTCCCCAAAGTCCAATATCTTATTCACACCAATATTGACATTTGCTCATAATTAGTTTCAATTAAAGACAATCCCGGATCATTGCAGAACGCTTTTATTGAAAAAGAACACTTGCTGAACCCAATTAACAGGGCAACCAGAAATTCGTAGGCACAATCGGGTTAGGCTCATAAAACTTTATAAAAATGTTAATTCCGGGAAACTTATAAACGAGGTATCATTTACTGTTGATAATAAAGTTTGACGCAATAACGCAGCGAATTAAAACAAAAGTAGATGTGAAAAATGGAATAATATCACTGTAATATCACGAATACCAGCACAATACTTACCGGAACTAGTGACTCTGTTTGGCATATCCTCACCCGAGGCTTCATGCTCCATTTGACTAATGCCCCGTTGTACAAGTAAACCACTGAATAGTGAATGCAAGCCGGTCGATCCCGACTGTACTGCGCGATCTAGTTGAATGCGTTGACGTTGAAGGCCTAAAACCTGCTGGTGAATAAGGCACACCCTAAGAGTAAAAACATAAGCTTAATTAATAACAAACTAAAGCGCATATAACACATGCCACCTAAAGAAGAGCAAACTAGTGTCGGTTGAACACATTTGTCAACGTAAATAGGCAGGGAAACACGAGAGCTCTAAAAGTAATATCGTCATCATTACGACCATAATCATCAGCAATATATCCGGATAGACATCGGATGGTTGAACATTTTTAGTGTGACGGGACATACAAAGATCTATATTATGCTCAATTTGGTTGATCAGATTCTACATATTTGTTTTGTGTTGACAGAGAATAAATGCCTCAGTGGAAATAAGCCTTAGCTTCACTTCCTGGTCTTTAAGCCATCCAAATATTACATGTTTGCGCAAATCCTGAAACTTCAATGCTGGAATAATAGCATACATACCTCGAATACGTTAAGGGTTAAAATACACCCAAAATTCACGTAGACTAAATTAGTTACGGTACGCCGGACGTAACTAAGTCGATAGACTCGTCTAAAATCTGGAGTTAGATAAAGCCCAAGAGATATTCTAATCCTCGTGACACTAGGCAGTAAATCGCCTATTACATGAAACTATGCACTGACAATTTTATATTAAAAGAGGAGTGATGCAAAAAAAAGGAATAATCGCATTTCTTTGGTCTACCGACATACCTACTTTGACGAGAGCTCTCCAAAACGAAAAATCACTTCTGCTAATTTCAAAGAATACCAGCTCGATTATAGCGACTTAATTACAACAAACGCCACAACGAACACTGGTGAAGTGTAAACTATTAATGGTCGTGACTGCGTAGAAACCGACATTGTCAGTCAAACACAATGTATACGGGACTACTAGAGGTGAGAGCAGCATATCAGATTTTCCATAACTTATATAGGAATTAAAATTTCATTCTCGCTAGTCAGTTTGTCGTCGTAGTCTGATGATGAGCATAGATGGTCCAAACACGTCAGTACGTTCGACTGTCGGTGGTTTTGCTATGTTGTTTGACTGGTTAAATATAATAATTTTTTCTTTCTATATCAAGCATACAAACTTTATTTAAAGAAATTTTAGCACCACCCGCGCAATCATTGATTGTTTAATCGAGAACCATTTGCTTGGATTACTTTACATATACCTATATATATATATATATATATATATATATATATATATATATATATATATATATATATATATATATATATATATATATATATATATATATATCACATTTAACACCAAATAAATATATCAGGAAGTAATACCTTACTACATCCACCTCGGGCTACGTCCATATCTCGAAATCTTTACGGCTATCTTTCTCATTTTCGACGTGGTCAGCTATCAAGGCTGCGAAATATCTCATTTTCCTTTTTCAAGATTAAACTTATGCTTATATAACTCAAGTCAGTGGCTTATTCAGCTTTTAATGAAGATAAGCATGGGCATGACGATATTCAAGTATGAAAATAAAAGTCAAAGTACATTATAATACTGGTATTTCTTGCTTTTGACACATTGCGTTTGACAAAAGATGCCGATCAAGGTAAATCGTTAAAAAATTTAATCCATATTACTTCAGTTATCACTCACGACTAAAATATAGAGGTCGAACGTCATGGACAAAATGTCGCATTATGAAAATTTCGACAACGATAAATAGCCACGGAGCTTTTGTCGCGCAGTACCTACCCGTTACATGAGAAATGACAGGCAATCAGAAAACCTTTCTTATGGGGAAAAACAATACACAAAAAATAGGAGTTGCGGAATTCACGTTAAGAATATTAAATTACTTACAGTAACAAAAGCATAATATTTCAATAGTGTACATCTGACTGACACAGGAGAGTGCATATGTATGAATAATCGTGTAAAATTACAAAAGATAATAAATTTTTCATCAATATTACAATATCATGAAAGCCCTACACATTTTACTCAATTATAATGCCGATGTATTTAAAGTGCGCGCTCACCACCCATGAATTAAATCAATCAAGTCTATTTCTGGAATAAATTACAAAATCTTGAATGCTATATACATCCTAATCAACTATTTTGTCGATGAATAAAAATTACGCTAATCTCTGCCAGTGAATTAAATCAATCATAACAAATATTTCGCCAATAGATTAAAATATTTTGAATAATCCATACCTATTATCTTTTTATTATGCCAATATATAAAAATTACATTTATCACTACGTGGGCAGTACTTCATTGATCAAATAGCATTATTAAAGAACTCAAAGTAAATGTTAAAAGAGCGACGAGGTATATAGAACAGTATAAAACTGAAATTATATCATGTCGCTAAAATTACTTTCCTCTTTAAATATTCATGAGGATTGTGTTACAAAAAGACCAAAATTGATTAGCTAAGATAGGATAAATCAATTTATTTCTGCAATTTCTAGTTTCAATAAAATTTGGCTTTTTAATAAACTATAACGCAGGAATTAAACCTAACTATACGAACCTGCGATACAGTTGATCCGCAAAAGGATAGTGACCAGAACGCAAAGCTTGAACTCTGCTAAATAGATCATTAACGGAAGATTCTAAGGGCGTCAACTGAGCATTCCACATTCGAAGTTCTGTTGCGGCCTGGCTGTGACTGATAGCAGTCTCGGGTTGGGATAAGAACTGTTAAACAGAATAAATAAAAAGATAAAATAATAAATTAGTGTTTAATCCACGGAAACTTTCTTTTATGATTCTTTCTTATATCAAAATAAACATAGCGAACTTGTATCGAAAACATATTTATGTTCATAAATGTCGTACCGTTGGACTTACACAAAAAATTGAAACCTAGCAAGTATTGACAAACATTTATACATTTAAGTAACCGCGCAAACAGCATTAGAAGAAGTTTCACTTTGTTAATTTGTAAGATTTAAGTAATATTCAAAATTAAATTTCTTTGAAACATCAGAAATCGAAAATCTTGTAAACCATTCTTTAAATCAAGTTTGCGTGCTTGAAGTAAACACCAATCCCATTGTATTTAACCAGTCATCGAACAACATAACAAAACTACTGCCAGCTGCAACGCACTGACGCGTTTCGACCTTCCATGATCATCATCAGAGTACGACGGCAAACTGACTATCGAGGATCAAACCGCATTGAATATATATGGAAATCAAATTTAGATATGCGGCTCTCACTTCTAGCAGTCTTGAATACATTGAACTTGGCTGGAAATGTCGGCTGCACAATTTCTATGCAGTCACGAACATTAACTGTTTGCAGCTTTCGCCACATATACATATATAGCCAATACAATTTAAACAATAATTGATTGCGCGGGTGGTGGTAACAATTCTTTAAATCAAGTTTGCGTGTTTGAAGTAAACACCAATCCCATTGTATTTAACCAGTCATCGAACAACATAACAAAACTACCGCCAGCTGCAACGCACTGACGCGTTTCGACCTTCCATGATCATCATCAGAGTACGACGGCAAACTGACTATCGAGGATCAAACCGCATTGAATATATATGGAAATCAAATTTAGATATGCGGCTCTCACCTCTAGCAGTCTTGCATACATTGAACTTGACTGGAAATGTCAGTGCGTTGCAGCTGGCGGTAGTTTTGTTATGTTGTTCGATGACTGGTTAAATACAATGGGATTGGTGTTTACTTCAAGCACGCAAACTTGATTTAAAGAATTTGTTACCACCACCCGCGCAATCAATTATTGTTTAAATTGTATTGCCTATATATGTATATGTGGCGAAAGCTGCAAACAGTTAATGTTCGTGACTGCATAGAAATTGTGCAGCCGACATTTACAGTCAAGTTCAATGTATGCAAGACTGCTAGAGGTGAGAGCCGCATATCTAAATTTGATTTCCATATATATTCAATGCGGTTTGATCCTCGATAGTCAGTTTGCCGTCGTACTCTGATGATGATCATGGAAGGTCGAAACGCGTCAGTGCGTTGCAGCTGGCGGTAGTTTTGTTATGTTGTTGGATGACTGGTTAAATACAATGGGATTGGTGTTTACTTCAAGCACGCAAACTTGATTTAAAGAATTTGTTACCACCACCCGCGCAATCAATTATTGTTTAAATTGTATTGCCTATCTTGTAAACCAGTTTTCGAATATCAGAATAAACGGTGTGCAGTTCATAATTTTAGCTCCGGATCTTATTCCAATGATATATTTCCTCATTTTCGATGTAGTTATTATGACACACACTTAGCAATTCACAGCAAAACCTTTGATTAATTAATTGAATGATAAAATGATTCACCAATTGCGCTGGTGGTCAAAGCTTTTAGAAACTATGTGTGACTACTCTGGCTGAGAAGCGCAATTCTGATTGCGATACCTTTTTATATAAATTTAAATGTGATTCTCGTTATTAAATTTTCCGACGTGCTCAGATGATGATCCGTTATTACTTTAGCCGAAGGTAGTTTCTCTATTTTTCGATACCGATCAAATAAAATGGGTTCGGTGTTTATCTCAAGTCTCCAAACTTTATTTAAATGATTAGCCGGTGTAAGTACTGTAAACATTTAAGGTAGAAGTTGCTTAACTAAAAAATGAAAAATATGTTACAAACAGATTACAAGAAAACAAATATTCAGTAACGAAAAGAAGAAATAAACACGCATGAAAAGACAATCTAAATCTATGTTATATATGATATCATATGTATTTTAACATTAAAAAGCAAATGTCCATAATAGCGGCTTTTGCATTTCGAAAGCCTTTCTAATATTGCCATTGAAATACCCACGGAAATTATCATTTCGGAACTATATTTTCTGGTACTGCAGAAGTTTTGTTCTTTACCTAGCTGTTTTTTGTCTAAAATGCTTTTGAATTACTATTATTATTGGTAATCGGCCAGTTGTTCTTCGAATCAATACTTCATATTTGACGTCGTAAATATCCTGATACTAGGACACGTTATTAAATTAATTCTTTTCCTTTCGTCTTGCGAAATATTCCCATATGAGCACGGCGTTTTCAAACATGAGATTTTGGATACATTGTGGTATCCATCCCCAAATGTTAAATAGCCAAACTTTTTAAAAATGGACACATAACACAGAAAGCGGAAAGTTAAAATTGTATATTATTTGCATCACAACTTCTCAATTTATAACGATATTTTTTAGCAGTATAATCATTAATAAGGACTGTGTCAGTCTCATTTTGAGCTGTTGCCTAGATAGAATGGTTGAAATATTAGTAATTAATTTCCGGTTCGACGGTATATTTACTGTCACGACGACGATTAATGTAGACTCTATCGTCTAAATTAGTTAGTTCCGGTGAATTAAAATGCAACCTAGGCCTTCTGCGTCTTGGTTTCCGTATTTCGAATTTCTACCTCGAGATATCGTTATTTAAATTTAGAAAATAATTACGAGATTCCATACTTTGTGTCCTTACATTTATCAGACCCTTTTTGTAAATACCTGTATGAAGCCTATTTACACTCAATTATTATTACCGTAAAGTTTCCGCCGCACGAACTTCTATGCCTCATTTAATGGCTTTCTCGATATCGGCGCGGTGTTTTGCAACGCTTGGTTTAATCAAGCGCTTCTTCTTAGAGATTACAGAAATAAATGGTTCACACGAACATCATCGCAGAGGAATGTGAGACGTTATGGAGTGAAGAAAATTCTTAGGTGTTAAAAATTTCAATGTGCCCAATCTCTGTTAAAATATTGATCGAGTGAGAATATTTCTGAGAATAGTGCATGCACGCCTATGAATCATTTCTGTCAAAGAATATTTGAAAAATTCTTAAACAAAAAAGACAAAATTTTTTGTAGAATTTCACAAAAGTATTTCACCATTAAAATGAATTTGCTGACAACTTTGATGCAAATAAACATTTTGCCTAAAAGGCTTATTATAAAATCAATGAAATCATGGATCGGTGAATTTATGGTGGACAGCACTTCCAAACATATTAACCATGTACGCATAATTATTCCAGACGCACTAAATCGTAAAAGTAGAACCAGCCTTTAGAAGTACACAAACGTTATTTATTAATGAATGTTTATTATCCTGTAAATTGTCAAAGCGTTTTATTGAAAAGTATCATAGTGTGTTAAAAATCGAAAAATAGAAAGGATGTAGAATAGATAATTTGTGATTGAATAACGTAAGCTATATTAATTTTAAAATAATCTAATTGACACAATAAAATAGATGACCAATTGAACCTAGAGTGAAAATACCTACGATCTGTTCAATATATAAGGAAATTATAACTGCACAAGTTTTTTTATATAATACGAGTATTGAGATAATTAAATTAACCAATAAATAAATCTCACTATTACCCAGGTCAACAGAATCGTAATGAACTAATTCCAGTTCAACAAAATTAACGACTCAACTTTTTCTACTCAATCTCAGAAAACGAAACAACAATGGATATTGGGGAAAAAACCTTAAATTATGTTCATATGAGTACACATACATTTAAATAATGAATCTTAACTTCAACTGTCTCATAAAATATGTAATTAACTAGTATAAAGGCTACTAATCTCTCTGATGGTAAAAAAATTGATTCTGCACAAGCTTTTATAACGAAAGTACGCGTTTATTAAAAAAAATAAACTAATTTTTTGTGGTTAATGACAGGCTTTGGTAGAAAAATGATAAAAAACATTTTGTAGAAATAGAAATGCAGGCATATGCGAATCGAAAATTCTTTAGAAATGCGAGCTTCTATACAGCTTAGAGTACATTGCCAGTAAAATAAATCGTGTCAGACACAAAAACTGCTTCTTTAAATCAAGTTTGCGCTCTTGATGTATACATCAATCTTAATATATTTAACTGGTGACACAACATAGCAGGACTGCCATCAATCACAGTTACTGACGCGTCTCGATCCTCTATGATCATCATAAGAGTATGAAAGTAAACTGACTAATGAGGATGAAACTGCAACGCATATATAAGAAAGGCAAAATTAGATAAGCAGCTCAAACACTAATATTCTTGCCCACATTGTACTTGACAGGTAATGTCGGCTGCACGATATTTATGCAGTCACATGCATTTAAGTGATCCTTTTAAACAATCATTGATAGTGTGGTTAACGACAATGAATTATGAAATAAAGATAGCGAACTCGGGATAAACACCAATCCAAATATCATCTAAGCAGTCGCACAGCGTAGGAAATCTACAGAAAACCCCATGTGCTGATGCACGTCGACTCTCCACGATCACCATCAGAGCGCGATGGCAAGCTAACTAATGGAGTATGATAGAGAGCAAAAGATATATACGCGACCGAAGATAGTTTTCTTTGATTTATGGCTGGTCAAATATAGTGGGATTCTAATTTATCTCATACAAGCCGATTTGATTTAAATAGTTGTCAACAAAATTTGCACAATCAATGGTTGCTTTATTAAATAACACTTTATAAAACAGACAAACCACATAATAGAGACAAAACAATAATGTAAGAGCTAATTAATGCCATAGTTTAGACAAAATTCTAGAAAATCAATGTTATTTACACTAACCAAGTTGACTTGATGCTTTAGACGACCCGTCGACTGCTCCGCCAAATGCGCCATATGCGCGGCTCGTCCCGCCATCTCACTTAGTTTCGCACGACGCTGCGTTTCAGCTCGACAGGCCAATTGGTGTTCACAACGAGCTGCAGCCTCTTCATCAAAGGCTCTGCGAACAGTCGCCAACGGCAGAACCACGTCAGTGGGCACTAAGCCAGCCGAAATCAACGACTAGCCAACATAATTGCCATTAGAAAATTTAAGTAAAAACGATTAAATAAGTTTCTTCAAGTTTTAGATAACGATAAAATAAACTGATTATATATATATATATAGTGAAACTTAATTTTGAGGACTACCATTCAACAAATGCATTTGAACTACACAACACCACGTATAGTTTTTTGCAATATCTTTCATGGGTTTCCATTTTATTGATTGATAAATTAACAGTCTGATTTTCCGTTTCATTTACATTTCTTAGCAGCAGTCATGCACGTGTCTTCAGGTTGACTGTTGTAAATGAACAAATGTGTGTATATGTGTGCAGCTGGAGATGATAATCACTGAAGACTTAAATAAGCCTTGATATATGGCTATTTTTTATCAACAGACTGGTTTAATCAGGCTCTGGCATTTTTGGCTAACGAATATAAAAATGATTTTTTACCTATAAGCTGTCTGTCATGTTGTACGTTTCCGGTGTTCCGTCATATCCACATGGTGACATTTCCGCATGCAAAGCTTGTAGTGGTACTCGCCCCATTAATGGTCAAAATTTCTATCACTGATCATTATAATAATAATAATAATACCCTTCACATCGAGGCTCCTACCTAAACTTGTGGCCAATTCGCTTGAATGGTTGATGATATTGGTGAAACTGACGGTTCGGTTTGACTAGATATCTTGTTTGTACATGTAATATGTGTACTATTTAAAACCAATTAATTTCGCGAATGGAGGTAACATTTCTTTAAATTAAGCTGGCAAACTTGATTTGGAGAATATTTATTACTTCACATAAACTTCAATTTACAGCCTGTCCAAGATAAGGAGATAAATGACAATTGTTTTATGGCATCCGCCTTCATGACAATATGCTTGTTAAGTGTGATTTTATTCTTTATAGCAAAAATTTTTCTATCATTATGGGATGTAACAGGCTCGCAAAGTTTTCGATTTGTAAGGAATTTCTATCCGGTAGGGCTAGAAAGATATTTTAATTCGTGTTTTCTGCAATACGAATTGAGCTTGGTTTTTTGGCTTATAAAAAACCAATTCAAAAATAGGTGTATTTTTCTCAGGTAGTTTAGCTCTTCCTGAGCATTGTGTTCAGAGCAAATCCTCCTTATTCGTTAAATACTGTTTGTTGCGGAGAACTAATAGATATGCAAGTATGTATTAGGTGTTGCGAACCTAGTAACAAATTAGTTCAGTTGTGACCAGAAGGATAAACCAAAGGCAGCATGAAAGGAAAGCATAATCTCATGCACATTCGTTTTGTGCTTACTATAGCATAAATTGATATCCATCAGGTTGGTACCATGTTCCGACTCGGAAACCATAGTGTTAGTACCATGTACCTTTCGGTACAATAATGTTGGTATCGGTTACTAACACAATAGCCATAGTGTTAGTATCCTTTACAGACTCGGTATATATATATATATATATATATATATATATATATATATATATATATATATATATATATATATTATATAGTGTGAGTTAGCGTTGAAGTCGCATTATCGTAGACTTTATATGATGTTAGCTTCACTATTGCAGGTTTACACATTCGTCTAGGAGATTGTACCGTCCTATTATTCCACATTCTTCTACCAAATATATAGTCGTTAAAGGGCGTAATACCGGCTCCTACTGATGAGTCGCCAGTAAGCACGAAACGAATGTGCATGAGATTATAATTTCCGTTCATGCTGCCTTTGGTTTATCCATCTGGTCCTCCTTATTCGGTTTGTGAAGTCATTTATTATGTTTCATTTGTGGGATTTCTAACTACGCTATTGCTGCATAACTCCAAACCAAATGCTTCTAGATAAAAATGATTGCCGTAGCAATTCTACCTCCTACTATTGATTGCCCAATAAAAAGCAACCTGCCAATTAGATTAATTCAACTTGCTATCTTATGCATTTATCAGCTTTTACCGATTAAAAATATATAAACCAAAAAGTAAGGAGATAATTACGCATCATTAATCAAAGTTTTACTAAGAAGATGACCGACAGGCAAAATCAGTATCATAATATATAGTATTATTTCAAATATTATTCGCTTGTTTAAAAACTAAGAAGTTTGATATTGAAATTGCGAAATCAAATTGTGCATACTGAATGAAAATCGTCACAACTTTAATTAGTAATGCCAACCTATACAGAGATACTAAAATAATAGTTTACTTAATAAGTAGCTATTTAACAACACCTGTGCATAGATGTAGGTTATATATTTCGTTATTACAGAAGAAAGCAAATACGCAAGTTTTTGCAATGTAAAATGAGATATCGTTAGAGTAAAGAAGCACGGCTTGATTACCAAATGATAATTATACAACGCAGGCAAAGAAGCAAATATTTCGTCAATCTAATCTTAACTGAATTGTATGGTTCTATATGTAGTAAATTTCCATAATAAATGAAGTTTAAATGAGGTCTAAAAAGATAGTATATGGACCCCTCTGAAAGTAAGGCTTACTAAAAACATGAGTTAGTTTATGATTGGAAACTGAGTAGCGTGCAGCAGGATGGCTCAGTGGTTAGAGTCATAGACTCCGAGGCAGACGTGCTCAGGTTCGAGCTTTGGCATGAAGGAAATTCTAGACAGTACTTGAAGAGTTCCCAATGAAGACGAAACCTGTCTACTGAATTAATTGCCTTTTCGACACTATACGATGTTTAGTTTATACTGACGAATACATACATAATAGGATTGGTGTTTATATCAAGCTCGCAAACATGAATTAAATAATTGCTATCAGCACCGGCACAATCAATGATCGTTTAATTAAATAAATGAAGACTTAGTTTTATTTGCTGCCTGGGTTACCTGTAAGAACAAAAACACCTCAACGTCTTTGATTATGTAAAATAGGACTCTTAAAGCTATAATAATCCTTTTAATTCAACACATAATAAATAAAACTTTATCTATAACAACACACAGAAAACTCAGTCGTCTCTCAAGCAATGTGTTAAATTATTCGTACCACAAAGTTCGTACTGGTGTAGATGTATAGAAAATTAATAATTGCCTCTATAATAAAGTAATTGTAAAGAACGATGTGGTTCACTTCAAAGGCCAAAATTGGTACGCGAAAACCGCTAGGATTGTTTTCCTACATTACATACAAAGCAGAAATATACATAAACTGATGTTAATGCACGCGCGTATACAGACCCAATTCAATAAGTTTCGTTCAGATAATGTACGCATTTCTTTAGTCTATTCAACTGAGAAGAGACAATGTCGCAAAACACATCTTCTGCGATTCGCAGTTCTTTACAATTCCTTGTTTTAAAAACGCGTTAAAAAACCCCATGGTTTGGAATTTGGTTTTTCTTTAAAATGTCTGGCGATTGCTTCAATATACGACGTACTTCTCAGTTCACATTTCTATCCTCCTTATAATGGAAATAAAGACTCCCAATAATAGCAACAATCTTAACCAATTTTTCAGACCTAGCAATGTTAAAAGTTACAATAAGTAATAGAACTTCCATGTGGTCAGTGTACTGGACCCCTTTAGCTCCGAAATGTAATCATATTAGAACGTCTAATATACGCTCAATGGAAATTTAAACATAGCATATATTTATTTTTGGAAAAATTGAACTACATTTTGCAACATTAAAGTAATATTTATTGAAATTGATTGACGTCAGACGTCAGTTACACCATTATTTTCTTCATGGATTAAATTGAAACAATTTATTTTGGAGAGGAAAACATGCGCTTTATTAAAAAGGTGTTTTCGGACTTAGGAAAGAAACATACTTATGTTAACAAGAAAAATAGATAATTTAATTCACTATAACTATATATATATATATATATATATATATATATATATATATAATAGCAGCATAGATAATTTAATTATATATATATATATATATATATATATATAGCAACATATAAAAATTCACATATTTGAATCCACTGTCATCATGATTTTTGCAGATATTTCGGGTTCCAATTACGGAACCCTTTTTCAATGCCAAACACATCACACACTTAGTTGACAATCACTATGTCAAGTGGAAATATTAATTTAAACCGCCTCATTTATACTTGTTTTTAGATCTCTTAAGCATAACGTTTTTTTATAAAAATGTTTGGAAAGTGTATGTTAAATTGGTTTGTGTATGTGTCTACATGTCTACACTCTTCGCAATGAGATTACAGTGATATAATGACAATTAATGACAACTCACTAGATAAGCGTACGTCATGCTGTGTGTGTATGTGTTCTCGTTTGTTTTGAATTGAGGAGTAATCAGTTAATGCAAGTGTACACTCATCCCAGTGAAATTACAGCGATTTTGCAACATCTGACTATTCACTGGATAAGCGTGTTTGTGTGTATATGCGTGAGCGTTTACTTAAATCTGAGAGCTAATCTGTTACATGTAATTACAGGCACGTGTAACGGTCATACAAGTAAAACTAAAATGATAACTGTCATTTTCTAGCTGCACACGTCAGACCTATTTTACACTTACTTTTCTAAATGAAGTAATTACGAGTGGCATTTCGGTGAGGAAGGGGAATGACACTATTAATAGAGTAAATAATTAATAGGTAGTAAAATTAAATTAGAAACGGATAAAGTGTGGTTTAAATTAATATTTCCACTTGACATATTGATTGTCAACTAAGTGTGTGATGTGTTTGGCATTGAAAAAGGGTTCCGTAATTGGAACCCGAAATATCTACAAAAATCATGATGACAGTGGATTCAAATATTTCGGTACGCAATCCGAAAATCAGGTAAATTGTTTATTTCCTGTCGCGCAACATGTTTCTTTTAAAATTCACATAAGACAGTAAATACAATCCGTCAAATAGACTGGCAGCATCATTGTTGGGCATTCATGCAGTGCTTCCTATAATTGCCGCGGCAGGGACTCAAACCGAGGCACATTCGCTTGTGAGTCAAACCATTCATTCCTTGCCCCATTGAAACCGTAAATGACATGGCATTTTCAGTTACATGCCCATTTATATGGCTTCTTAAGTCCATTCAGGTGAAGCCTATTGAACATCACTCTCAACCTAAACATCCCACGGGCCATCTCCGATTTGGCATTATAGAATAGACACTATACCACCCGATGAAGTTATATTGAACATAGCATGTATTGCACCGCTTTGGTGACACAGTGGAAGGGTTGCAAGATTCCGAAGAAAACGTGTCGCGGTTCGAGCGCTGTCCGTGGCATTTCCGGCAAATGCTCTATCATTTCACAATAAGAACGTAATCGGTTCACTTGATAACTTTAATTTGCTATCTTATGAAAAATGCTACATTAATACCAAAATTTAATATCACTTCCCAATATGGTATGGCGTCTGTTCTATAATGACATATAATACACAATATGCTCCGCCCAACGAAAGACTGACCAAACAGAGTACGTTGATAAATAACTGAAAATTGCATGTAGTGTTCCGCTTGGGTTGCCCAGTAAATGAGTTGCAAGACTGAAGCAAATGTGCCAAAGTTCGAGCCCCATTTACAGCAATTCTGACAAGTAATTATGACTTCCCAATTGCACATTTACGTTTCGAAAAATTAAAAAATACTCGTCCTCATAAGATCTCATGTTGATGAATACAAATCAGTTGGCTGAAATTGTAAATTAATCTTAATCAGAAGAAAGCTATAGATTGGCCAGGTTGGGAGTAATATACATGCATGCGAATAAACCAGTACTTAAAGCACTAGCATATTTTTAAGGATTTGTAATATTCCTGCGATAATAAATTAAAATTCATATTAGGCGCACTATGGAAATAATGAGTATTTAAAGTTATTTAATTATTATATATTGAGAACGAAATATTATAATCAAAGTAGCGGTAATTGACTTAGAAAAACAAGTCAACTTCGGTAGGAAAAGCAGATATGCATTACTGGAAAAAATTCCTAAGCTCAAATATTATGTTCGATTCCTGGAAGGTCAATTAGTTATCCGGAATAATACTAACGAAGGTATATTGAAGAACCTAAACTCAACCATTTATATCAATGGACACTCATTTAATATTCAAAGGATACACCTACTGTTCTATAGTATTAAATGTCAAATTAGCTATAAATGTCTCGACATAGTAAAAAGACGGCAAAATGAGGAAAAGTCGTTCTTCATTTCAAAAATTAAATTAGCAATAACGGATGAAAGCTGAATCTTAAAATCGATGGCAGTTACAAAAATCCCACTAATAAAAATTAAATAAAGGAAGGCTGAGGTAAGTAGACTTTAATAAATATCCAGTTATAATAGTTACTGTACGCAGCTAATTAAAACAAAACGAAATGTATTTGTACATGAGACTATGTCATTTGTTCGTGCTGGCTTTCTTATATTCTTCTGGACAAATTTGAACTAATTAGTTATTAGATATGCAATAGCTAATGCATGATTATTCCTGACGGTGTTCACATTTGGACGAGAACAGAATCACTCTTTCTCGTGTACTGGGCTTGAATTTATCAAATTCTAGAATGCTCCAGGCAATTGTGGTCTTCAGGAGACAATCCATATGTTTAATACACTTGTGCAGTACACCAACGGCCAAGCACTGAGATGTTCGCGAGGAATAACTTTGAAGTCTCTAGAGTTAATAGATAAACTCGCCTTACTGTGTAGCGGTACTAAAGTACGAGCAGAGACAGCTGGAATACAAACTCGCGTAGATTTGCGTATTATGCTCCAGTCTAAGGAGGTAGCTTAGTTAATCACTTTTCGCCTAGCTTTCCCTCGAGCACAGATAGATGAACAAAACATTCTAAAACTTCAAGTTACGCAGCAGACAGCTGCATCAAGCACTTACCGACCAACATCTGACTTTTGTGAGTTAGCATATTCATGATTTATAGTAGTCCGAGTTCGCGAGAATAATTTGTGAATAAATGTATCCTGGTTTTACTTGTGAGTACATTCGTTGTGAACAGCGTTTAATTAAGACTCTCGTAAAGGTTACATTAGAATAGCATTGTATTAGTAATTCAACTTTGTACGGAAACCCATGATTGAACCGACATTGAGTATAACAACGTATACGTGGACTTTGCCGTACATCAACTGAAATATGAATAGAATTATACAGTATCCATCCGTTTCTGCAACCCTAAGATTGACAAAAATAACTAAAAATGGTCGTTAATAACGGCTATTCTACCATCCGTGACAAACAAAGACAACACAAAATTCAGCAACAAAATTACTGAGCAATATTTTCTACATAGAGTTTTTCACTAACACAACTTAGGCTATAATACATACAAAACAATTAATATTATTGATTTGTTTCTGTAAACACATTTTTTCATGTTTTCTAATTAAAAAATATACATAAACACGACGAAATTTAAAAAAGTAATAAAAGTATTGCAATCTTTCAGTGTATATATATAACTATACTTGTTTTGAAATAACGTATAATTATAGTACTTTAAAAAGTAAATAATTTCCTTGTGCCTGTAAATAATTGTACATCAGCCTTTTTGAAAAAAAGTCTGTGCAGCTACTCCATTTCTGTCGATCTTTTTTCCTAACACCTTATCCAAATAGTTTTTCAAACTCAGAGTTCATTACTGTCAACGAAAAAAACAAAATCACCATCAAAAACTGATACATAGTTTAAATGAAAATTAGTTTATCAATTCATATTTGCGTCTATCAATGCATGTATGTAAGTATGTAATTATGTATGTATGTATGTATGTATGCATTTATGTATGTGGGTATATGTATGCATTCATGTATATATATATATATATATATATATATATATATATATATATATATAATTCTTCAAATTTGGCATATTCATTTTATAGAATTTTAAAGGTTAAATGATTTTTTTGCACCTGTAAGTCATTGTGCATCTGTTCCAGTTGACGCAGTTGCCGACTACGCATTGCTCTTTCCTGTTGCCGCTCTAGATTATTCTCGCTATTTGCGTTGTCTCTTTCTTCGCTAGATATCGCCGTATTCGCCGCATCCACCCAATCAGATTCCGATAATTCACCACTTACAGTTGAATCGTTCGGAAATGGTCGTAGAAGGCGTTCCGTGCTATTACTTGCCCATTGAATCAGTTGCCTTGCCAATTGATTGTACTCGTGTCGTAAACGTTGTCTTGCCTTCAGACTCGGCACTTCTCGATCATCTGTTGCGGCATTCAGCACTTCAGAGGATTGAGCCTGCCATCCGCTAGTGCCATTTAACATAGCAAACGAGGATGGTATATGAGGCGATCGAGACGGTGGGGCAACTGTTATATCGCTAGAAATTTTCGAACTTGAGAGAACGGAAAAACTGTCGTTATTTAGGGTGCCACGAACTTGGCAAGAATTTATTAGTCCACTATCTGGCAGACCAGATGCCCCAAATGAACGCGTTGACATCTGACCAGGTACGTTTTCAACTCCATATTGTTGATCAAGTCGCATTGGCGCAAAGCCTGCAGAAGTAACAGCATCATACACTAGACACAGGTAGGTAATTATACTGCGTTCGTCAGGTCGATTCCGAAAATCTACGTATAATGTTTTAAAACGGTAATAAACAACTTTATACAGGTACATTCAAGAAAATAATATAGAAGCAAATTAAAAAAAACTAGAAGGATAACCCCAAACGCTTCCAAAGCTATGGAAGTTGAAGTGCAGTGGTATGTAATGGCTCACACGTGTCTAAAATGTCGTGTGGAATATTTTTTGTTTTCCGCAGGTTTCAAACTTTTGACATGAAATGTAGTTATGCTTATAATGATTCCTACGCCTATGTAATTGACAGACAACAATAGACAAAAACGGTCTATAAATACAACCAGACGAAAATCTCTATATATTTCGTTCAGAGGACTTCGCACAGGAGTCATACTGCCTCGTTACG